>PVJC01018861.1:0-30873 GCA_004026665.1 Murina feae | reverse complement strand
CTTAGGTTGGAGGGGACGTCTGCAGGGCTCCAGGTTCAAGGGACAGTCCAGTTCTAAGTCTGTCATTGTGGGTTGGACTAGCACAGGCTAGACAGACTCAGCTACCCTCTCTGATGCCCTGTCCCCATCTTCCAGGTCGCCACTGCTTGGTTGCCAGGGTACTGTAACTACGGCGATTACCAAGCGCTGTCACCCATCCAAGCATTCTTTAACTCTGTACTTTTGCACTTCCTGAGAGTAGGTCAGCAGATAGTGTTGACTCTGTTTTCTGGATAAGGCAATCGAGAGTCAGAGACAGAGTTGGAAGGTGGGGATGAGAATCCATGTCCCTGGACCACAACAACGCTGCCACCCTGCACCATGCCGGGAGGGGCGGGCGAGATGCGAGCAGCCACTCCGCGAAGACCAAGCCATGCAGAAAGGATGCAGAAAGACTGTGTTACCTCCAAAGAGGCCATTTGAGGGGGGTGCTCGAGATCACTGCTTCCCCCTCTTCAGGCTTGCCCGCTTCACTATCTGAGCCCCCTTCCTGCCCTCTATCAGGTCCGGCTGCAGGCTATTCCCTCTCCGCTCCACCTGGAGACAGCAGCAGAGACAGAACACAGGACAGATCGCACAGAGAGACAGGCAACAAGTGGGCAAGAGAATGAAAGGCATCATCCGGAGGTGGCGGCAACACTGCCCCCGGGGAGAGGAAGGCTCGAAGGGGAACCCAGAGGGGTGAGCACAGTGCAGAGTGGAGTCCGAAGAGCCTGGTGCAGAGGCGAGCAGCAGGTACAGGTGCTGAGCCACTCGGAAGAGCGAGTGCCTCGGAGGCCGCGGCCACCACCGTACCTTGATGTGTTTCATAAAGTTATCAATATCAACTTCCATCTCCCCAGGATCTTCCGGGGGCCCCTCGACAATCACCTCCTCATGCTCCTGGGTGTCATCGGCACCAGACGACTCTATCTGCCGAACAACTTTGCGGATGATCTGGAAAAGAGAGGGGTGGGGGGGTGGGGGGAGAAAGGGCTGGTGAAGCCATCAGGACAGGATTTGAAATGAGTGGGTTCCCAGGAATGAAGTTGTGGGAGAGGCAACCTTTGTCTTCATGGGGCAAGAACAGGGATGGGTCACTCACTCCCATCACTGTGTGGAAACACTCGCATTGGACAGCCTCAGAAGGACTGGAATTTGCAGTGGCCTTAGCAGGTTTTTAATGACCACGGTTGGACCATGTGTAACTTCTGTCTTAGCCCACAGCAATTCCCCTGCCTCTTGGTATCGATGGCGGTTTAAGTTGTCGGTCATACTTGTATGCCTATGAGCTTCTGAGGGCAGAGGACATTTCCTTGTCAACTATGGTAATTCAATGCCATCTACCCATTCCCTTATTCATTCATCCAAATAGTCTAGCAACTGTTTACTCTGCAGCTACCATGTGCTAGGAGTGGGAGATGAAAACATAAACAAGCATGACCCCTGACCACACGAAGCTCGTGCACTGAAGGACAGACGGACATAAGGGATCTGCCCCAATGTAGTGTGAGCAGCACCCTAGGGGAGCACATATGAGGTTTTCCCTCTCCTCCTTCTTCTCCCTTCTGCCAAAACTGAGCAGAGTGCTCAACCCTAGACAGGCAACTTCATGTCTACTGAGTTACAATCTGCTGCCAACTCAATGCATTTGCACATCCTTTTCATTTTAAGAGGCCCGTGAAAGTCTGGGACCACCGTCCTGCTGTCCTACAGCTATTTTCAGGACTGGGCAGCACAGGACTAGGTCTGGGCTGTTCATGGGCTTGGGTCCTTCTGGAAGAGTGAGGCAGGAAGTCAGTTCAGGCTGAATCCGGGCAAAGTGGCTATGAGGATTGTCATGTCCGGATCATGGAGGACAGAGATCCATGGCACCTGAACTGCCCCAGCTGAGCCATGCTTACCCCTCTGTGAGGGAGGCGGGTCCACAGCCTGCCCTTTAGCCTTTGGCCTGCGTGCCTCCCCCTAGTTCAGGGGACTCTCTGCACCCACCTTTTTGGTGACAATGTTGCCCTGCTCATCTGTGAATTGTTCCTCAGTCACCTGCTCCCCTGGAATATTCTGAAGCTCACTCCCCTGCAATTAGAGAAAGGGAGACAACTCAGGATTCATAAGCAGGAGTCTGGGAACAGGATAAGAGGGTGAAGAGATAGAATAGCAGCAGCTGCAGCCACAGCCACAGTCCGACATAACCCCGCCCCGGCAGGAAACTCCAACGCAGCAGGTAGAGGCAGCCGAATTGCCCGCTCCAAGTGCCCAGAGCTTTGTGTGCGGTCCCCACAATAGCACCGGGGAGCAGGCAAACGGGACCGATTATGCAAGTTTCACGGAGAAGACTAAGGCAGTGAGGCGTCTAATTTGCATTTCTACAGCACCTGGCAGTGAGGAAGCCCTTCCACCGACACCATCTCACTGTGTGGAACTTGAGGATAGAAGCAGGATGAGAACGGCCCGCTGAATCCCAGAGCTGAGCTTTGTCAGCCCTCACTGAGGGCAGAGCCTGTCCCCTGAGGTCTTCCTGTCCCTTCTCTTCCAACACACCTCCTGTCCTGGTGCCTTGCCCCAGCACATCCCTGCACTGTACCCTCAGCCAGGCCTCCTGACCTTCTGGCCTCCGCACTCCCATCTCCAGCTCCAGGCCTGCCTCCTGCCAAGCGATTACCTTGAAGAGGACCCGACGCCGGACCACCCTGGTGGAGATGGTCTCCTCGTCGTCACTCAGGCCCTCGTTCTCCCCCAGCTCCTTGTCCAGTTCCTGGTGGATGTGCTTTAGCACGAAGCACAGAGAGCCCTTAAAAATGTGCATCACGTTCTGACAGCTGACCAGGAAGAAGCTCAGGAGCACCAAAGTGACCAGGAGCTGGGTGATGAAAGTCCACATCCTCACCAGCCCGCCCTCGGGCTGCCAGCGGAGCCAGGGCTCTGGCCGCTGCAAGGGTGCCACCTCTCATTCTCCTCTTGGACCCCCGAGGCCTCCTGGGACCCCTCCCATCCTCACTCCTCCGTCTCCCACTCTTTCTCTCCAGGCAGAACACCGACCGGCCCTTCACTAGAACTGCCCGCCGGAGTGTCCTGCTGCTGAGCAGCCCCAGGCTCTACCCCCATGCCTGGGTGACGTCAGGCTTTGATAATTTTAGCTTCCAACCCAGCTGCTGGGGCTGTCCAACAGGGTGAGAAGAAAGCCGGCAGGTGTGTGTGTCCCGGGCACTGGGAGCACATGTCAAAGTCACTGTGGGAGACCCTGCCCCGCCCCACCAAGAGCCTGAGGAGGGATATGGCTCCTCACCTTGCCTGCCTGCCCTCCCCATGGAACCAGAGGCAGCTCTGCGCAGGGAACTGTTCTCGCTCAGGGAGTCCAGAAAATGTGTCTGAAGAATGCAGTTACGTGTGTGTTTCCCTGGGCTGCCACTGCCTGATCAGAATGATGTTCCCCCACCCTCATGGGGATGGGACCAGCTAATACCCTGGAGAGTTAGGGGTTTACTTCAAAAATAGCCCTGGGATAAGTGATCTACCCAGGCCCAGTGCAACAGGGTCCAGCAGAGGTGGCGGGGCTGTGCAGTTCCCATCAGCCTCTTCACTGGGCACAGCAACCCTAAATGTAAGCGTGTAACCAGCATGTCTATTTCAGGACTGTCCTCAAAGGCTCTTCCCATGCTGACTGTCAATGCCCGCCCATGAGGAGCAGGAACCACGCGCATTAAGCCCGTCTTTACAGAGCTGATTCACAAATGCGGCCACAGCAGCTGTGGCGGAAAGGAATTCACCTTTGGGATCAGGCTGTTCCTCCACATGGCAGAGAGAACAAAGATCTGGGACACAGCACACTGACCGGACAACGCCCTCACTGTGGGAACTTGGGGAAGCTGGGTGCCTCCTCTGGGCCTCAGTTTTCTCATCCCTTAAAAGAGGGTGAATTTAAGTGCTCTTGAGAGTGCTGTGAAGACGGCGAGGCTGTGAGTACCACCGCTATCCTACATAATAAAAAGCTAATATGCAAAGCGACCAAATGGCAGAACAACCAGTCACTATGACGTGCACTAACCACTAGGGGCAGATGCTTAACACAGGAGTGCCCCCAGTGGTCAGTGCTCCCACATGGGGAGCGCTGCTCAGCCAGAAGCTGGGCTCACTGCTGGCAAGTGCAGCGGCAGTGGTGGGAGCCTTTCCTGACTCTGCGGCAGCACTAAGGACCCCCTTGGGGAATGCCTGCCTGCCGGCTTAGGCCCTAAGCCGACAGGCGGACATCCCCTGAGGGGTCCCAGATTGTTAGAGGGCACAGGCTGGGCTGAGGGACCCACTCCCTGCCAAGTGCATGAATTTCGTGCACCGAGCCTCTAGTCAATAATAACAGCAAACACTGCAGTGTGCACTGCTCTGCAGGCATTGTTCCCATGTACTTTACATACTTATTCAGTTTAGCCTTGCAATGATCCTGCCATGCAGGCTCTATCACCTTCCACAAAGGAAAAGGAGGCATAAGACAGGTGAAGGAGTCAGATTTCAAACTCCTGCCATGATACAGCACTGCCTCATTTCAACAAGAAAGCACTGGAAAAATAGAAGCTACAGCATATCTGGTTTGGGCCCAGCCAAGAAGAATCCAATTTCAGGTATTTCCCCCCAGGTCCTCAGGGGAGGACTGGCTGGCTCACGCTCATTTCAGGCCTGCCTCCCAAGCCCCAAATGATGAGGCATCTCTCTATCTCTCTGTCACTGTTTTCAGAGATTCACTGGAAATACTGGCAAATGGGTGCGTTGTAAACTGTCCCTTTAAATGGACCTCGTGATCACCCCCTGGGTCCTGCCAGATGCTTAGGACAACAGCTCATCCACACCACCCAATCCTGTCCTAGGCTGAGGAGGTGTTAGGTGTGCCCGCCCCCTCCCCTTGCCCCTCCCCTAATGACACGCCCACTAGGGCAAAGGAGGAGGACTGGACTCTCCCGGCTCAGGTTCATGCTGTGACCCTGGACACATCCTCACTCACTCTGTGCCTCAGTTTCCTCACCTATAAATGAGTCAGATGGACCAAATGACCTAGAGGGTTTCTCCCTTAATCCTCTGAGGTGATCCTGCTTTCCCCCCAGGCTTTCCCTCACCAAAGGCTGAGTGCAGAGGAAAGGTGGAAAATATCGCTCCTGCAGTCTTTCTCTTTCCCCAGGAGTCAGAAGCCTGAACCCGGTTAAGAGCACCTATGTTCTGGGCTGAGCACTTGCTACTGGGAGCAGCAGCAGTGGGTACCAAGGAACAGCTCGATGGCAAAATGTGCACGGGGGTGGGCTGGTGTTAAAAATGGACGCAGCGACCTGTCCTGCCCGAGGCACATACTTGGCAAGGACACATTCTAAATAAAACCCGATTAATTCCTAGCAGCTCTTGGCCGTCAGCAGCCTGGGACCATTGTGAAGCCAGCACACGGCCTGCGGTCCTCAGGGTGCCTGCGGGCACTGGTTTCAGGAAGGAGCACAGGAAGAGAAGAAAGTGGCAGGCGAGACAGGGAGGGAGGAAGCAGTTCCTGGGAGAGGAAACGGTGCTGACTGAACAGTAAGAAGCCCAAGGAGACCCAGAGCACATGCTCATGCACAAAATAAAAATACATGGGCACAGACCAGCAGCGCAAATTTTATAAGAACGCGTAAATTTAAAAGACACATTAATAAGATATCTGGAATTTGCCTCAAAATAATCTGAAACAAGATTGGCCATGAGCAGGTAATTGTGCAGCCTGGGTGGTGTGTGCATGGAGAGTTAATATGATATTCTGTCTGTTTTTGTATTTAGTTGCAGTTTTTCATAATAAAACTTCTTTTTTCCTGAAAACACATTAATTCCTGGCTGGCATGGCTCAGTGAGTGTCAACCTATGAACCAGGAGGTCACGGTTTGATTCCTGATCAGGGCACAAGCCTGGGTTGCGGGCTCCATCCCCAGTGTGGCCCATGCAGGAAGCAGCCGATCGATGATTCTCTCTCATCATTGATATTTTTGTCTCTCTCTCTCCCTCTCCCTTCCTCTCTGATATCAATAAAAATATATCTAAACAAACAAACAAACAACAAACAAAAGCCACATTAAAATGGATGCCTGTGGGAATGAAGAGGGGCAAGAAAATGGAAAGGGAGCATGAACATAAAAGTGAACGAACAAGAAAAGCACAGTAGGACAAACTGAAAGGGATGGAAGGAGGGAACGCTGATGGAGGGTGAGGCCAGGAAACCGGAAGAGAGGAGAGCGAGTCCATGGTAGGAATGTCCTCCCCGTCCCTCTCCTGTGCCCCTTGATGAGCCCACCCTGGAACTAGAATTCCCGCTGGCTGAACCTCAGCGATAATCCATTCACTCCTCGTTTCCAATGAGGAAACCAAGGTGCCAAGAAGAGAGGGGCTTGTCCACAGCCATGCAGACCATGGTTGGACCCGTTAGCCCAACACGCAGCTCTAAGCCCTTTCTAAAACATGACGAAAAGAGAAAACAAGACCCATGGCTTTGGAGTCAGCCAGACTGGACTCCAAGTCCACTTCTGACCCTGTGACCTTGGGCAAGTTGCTCAACCATCAGCTGCAGATGGGAATAACCTCTGGGAGCTGGGCAGTTGTGAGGATGATGACAGCACGGGCTGTGCCTGAACGCTCAGGAGCTCCACACAGGTCAGCCCCTCCCTTCCCTCAGTAGGGGTCAAGGAAGCAAACAGATAGACCAAGACCAAGGAAGCTTCTAGAGAAAGTGAAGCCACCACCACAATGCTCTGGGCCGAGTGAAGAGGAGGCGGCCTGGTGCTGGGACAGGCACCAGCAGGCCCCTCCCTGCGGACTCTCACCTTCACCATCTGGGAGAAGGTGCTCTCTGCCTCCTGCAGCCGCTCTCGGTGGCCTTGTCGTCTTCGCTCCAGGTCAGCCTGCAGGCTCTCGGCCTCGAGCTGCTCTGGCTGCAAGTGCTCAGTCGCAGACACCAGGACCTTCTCGTACTCCCGAGACCCACTGGGCTCTCGCCCTTTGACGGTGGTGACGGTTCTCTGGAATGAGTGTGGGCCTCGCATGACCTCCTCTTGCCAGGAACCTTGCGCAGCATCTTGCAGGTACGAGACAATGGAGCCTTCCCCATCCCAGTCCTGTAGTCTGGGGTCCCAGAAGAGAGAAAGGACACCTGGTCATCCTTCGGTCTCTGCTCTTTGAGATACCCTCCCCCTCAGAGCCCTGGCTCACCCAGGACACATCCTATACTGCCCACCCGAGGGACGGGAGAGCGTGAGCAAATCACGTAACTGACTGCCCTGTCCAGAGAGGCACAGATGGGCTATCCATGGGGAAGGCCATGGGTACCAGTGCCATTGGTCCCCTCCCTTTGAGTGGACAGCCCCACACTGGGCTCCCAAGGCACTAGGCTCACACCAAAGATCCAGTCACGGGGCCTCCGCACCCATCACGTTTCCCAGCTCCCCTGCAGCCCTCCAGGCCACCTGCACGCAACAGTCCTCATCTCCGTGCTCGCCTGAAAGGCAGTCACTCGCTCCCCCGGGACACCCCTTTGCCCGGTCCCCCCCCCCCCCTCTGGCCTCTCCTTTTCAGTGTCCTTTGTTGGCTCCTCCTAATTTCCCTGATTTCTGAACATTGGAGCACCCAGGGCTCAGTTCTCAGATCGCAGCTCTATCTACACCCACTTCCTAAAGGAGCAGGTTCAGGCCATGGCTTCACACCCCCTCCACATGCTGCTCATGCCCAGGTGCCTGTCTCCAGCACCTCTTCCTTGAACTGCAGGTGGGAAATGGCCTCCTCAATATCTCTCCTCTGGATTCCTATCAGGGACCTTGAGGACACGGTCAGACCAGTTCCGCCCAGTCTTCCCCAGTCTGTGGCAAATGGCACCTTTATCCTTTCAGTTTTCAGGTCCAGCACACTGATGAGCTCTTTGACTTCCGTTTTTCACACCCCACATCTTATGTGTAAGCAAACCCCTTTTGGTTCCACTTTCAAAGTACACGCTGAGCATAGCCACTCCTTGCCACCGCCACGGCTACCATATTGGTCCACATCACCACCATTGGCCTCCTCGCTCATCTCCCTGCTTCTGCCCCTGGCCATGCCAGGCTGCTGTCAGGCACCTGTTAGGTCACCTCACTCCTCTGCTCAGAACACTCCAATAGCTCTGCATTCCTCCCAGTAAATGCCCGTCTTTCTATGAGCCTCAGGGCCTGACACGTCTGGCCTCATTACCTCCCCGACCCCATCTTCCTTGATCTATTGTAGGCACAGTGACCTCACTGTCCCTTGACTACGCTGGGCATGCCCCACTTCAAGGCCTCTGCACTAGCCCGGCCTTTGCCTTCAGCTGGATGTCACCCCTAATGCCTTTAAGGCTTTATGCTAATGTCACTCTCCTAGGCTTCCCTGGCCACCTTATCTATAATTTCAACTACCCCTTCCCCGCCCCCTACACCTTCTGCTCCCATTCCCTGCTTTATTTTTCTTTTTATCACTTAGTATCTAGCATTTCTCTTTTATTTACTTTATCTTGTTTACCATCAGTTTCTCCATTAGAATATAAACTTCTTACAAATACTGTCTGTTTCGTTCAGTGCCATATCCCCAGCACCTAGGCATTTTTTATAAATGCTTGGCACATAGTAGGCACTCAAGACATATTGCTGAATGAGTGAACAAAAGTCGTCCCCATCAGAGGGCTGACCAAGGTCACAGAGCCACACTGTAACATCCTGAGGCCCAGCGTCCAGACCTTCTGGTTCCTCATCTGGTGACCCCGCTGTGACCATGGTGCAGAGGCCAGCATACAGCTAAGTGTTCCATCAATGCTGTTGGATGAACGGCCACCAGGATTGTTGGAAGATGGTCTCTCTCACAGGAAAGCCAATATTCCACTTGGAGCCCTCCCAGGCTTAGTCTGTCCAATTCTCCCCCTCTCCCTGCTCAAAGGATTAGTTTGGGAACTAAATAAATCCTTGCATCTTCTCAGTGACCTTCCTCTCCCTCCTCCAATGGCATTTGGGCCACACTGAGTGGACCCTGGGGACTGGCCAGTCAGCTCCACATTTTGAGTGGAGCAGTGTGGATGGGAAGAGGAAATGAGCACAGATTTCCCACAGCCTGGCCGGGCCTGAGCACCTTGGGTGGCCGCAGCCTTCTGGAACACATCAACTGTGTCCTCGCCTCAGGGAGAACTGAGGAAGCACAACGACATGGAAGAAACAGCTTCGGTCGCTCATTTCCTGTGCCAGCCGGTCCCGGAGGGCCCACGCGATCCCCGCCACATGCCTGTCTCCTCTCTCCCTCCTGCCGCGAGCCCTCCCTGCAGAGGTGCACAAGGCCCTTCTGCCCAAGCTGCCACCGATGCTTCCTGATGCTGGCGCGGCGCCAGGCCTTCTAGTCACAGGGAGCTTGGTGAGGAGTCACTCACGAGAACAGCCCGCTCTGAACAGCTGAAAGCTCTGTCGCGCCAGATAAACCCACCAGCCTCACTGTTTCAGAAAGGTAAAGGCGAAAGGGCACCATTATCAGCTCTGTCACACGCAAGCTGTGTGACCATAGGAGTGACTTCCCGGGCCCTGGGGCTTGTAGGTTTCTAAATATGGCCGTCAACGATAAGCACTGCCCAGTGATAGGGGCCCCGGGCCCAGCCCCAGCTGCACTTAGAGACTTGATTCCTCCAAGCCTAGAACCTCTCTCCTCAGCGTGCTCCCCCATCCCAACACCCCAAGCCTCTCTCCTGCGGGCCACAGCCAGGGGCATCTTGGGGAGGAACTGGCCTTTGCAGACCGCAGTTCCATTCTCACAGGATAGGGGTCAGACTGAGCTCTGGGCGGCGTCGGAGGCCAGCTGGTGATACTGCATGGATTTGTCCCAGGGGGTTTAGAACAGAGTCAGGGTGGGCAGCAGCATCCACGCATTCAGTGCCAGGCACAATGCCACTCGGAAACCCAGGAAGAGGAAAGGCATCCCACCCTGGCAGCCCAGCCCTTACCTGTCCTGGCTTGTCTCCATCACCCGACTCACAGTGGGGGATTCTGTGATGCGGGCTTGCACCCTCTGCTGGCCTGAAACAAGAGACACTTCATTCTCTGAGTCCTGCCCTGCACCTGTCGAGTCCTCCTGCCTCTTATGACCTGGCAGCTTCTCTTCTGACCTCTGACCTTCCTCCTGGTCAAGCAAATCGATAAGGCCATTTGTGGCATCTGAATCCACTGTGTCATCCTCCACAAGGTCCAGAGAGCCCAGCGTGGGGCCCTGGGTTCCCTCGGAGAACGCCCCCTCCAGCTTCCACTCGTGGCCGGTGGCGTCAGAGTCCTCGGCCTTGCTGCACTCCAGAGAGGAGTCCTCAGCAGTGACCAGAGAGGGTGTGAGGCCCGCGGACCACACCTGCATGTCAGACATCTCCAGCATGGCGTCATGCTCCGTGGCCGCCAAGGGGATGGCGTCTATGACGGCCACCTCGTTCCAGTACTGGTCTGCGCGCAGCGGAGAGGGAAGCGCGTAGTGCAGGGAGGCAGGGGACAGCAGCTCGTCCTGCAGCGAGGAGTAACCTGGATGGGCAGACAGAGGGCAACATGCTCCAGAAGCGATTTTTGTCACACACGCTCACGTGCAAGTCCACGCACACGCACACACACACGCACACACACGGCCACGGCCACAGAGAGGCATGCACATTCCGGGCGAGGGGCTTTCCAAGCTCAAACTCCATTGCTCCGGCCTTGTGGCTGCTGCCCGGAGCACCTGGGCAGGAGAAACAAGGCTCTGGTTTGGGTGGGGACAGCCAGGGAGACGGGGAAAGAGGAGGGCGCCTTTGCTGGCAGCAAAGAGGACGGAATTCCTTGCCAGCTCAGAGCGCTAGATCAAGAAGCCTTGATCCAAAGGACGTGTGCTCCAATCTGCCTCCAACGGAGGAAAGCCCCACGTCTCCACAGCTGGGCAGAAAGAAATGTTGTTCTTTCTTTGCTCAAAACGTCCCTTTAGCACAGTCCTTGGAGTATCTGTCAGGAATGTACCTTAAAGGGAAGGAGTAGCCCACCCAGATCAGGGTCAAACACTGAGCTGCCTTGGAGGGCGGGGTGTAGTGGGCACACTGAACACCCACAGGCCTCGCGGCAGTGCACAGATGGGAAATCATTTGGTTTGGGATGAAGTAACTTTTCCTCACGTTGCCAAATGGTTCTAGAAACTTGAATAGTCTCAAGAGGCACAAGCGGGGGCTCTAAGGGTTCAAAACAGGGGCCAGGAGGCACCAGGCAGGTCAGCTGCCACCTCAGTCCTCTGCCCTGAGCTCCTCGCCTGCAGGCCCTGAGCTGTGTTCCAGCTCCTGGTCAGCAGTGAGCAGGTGGGACCAGAGCCAGCTGGCTCAGGACACTGTGCCCGGTATCCTGGTCAGCACAGCCTGTTCTTAACGTCTGTTCCTTCCTGACCGGCTCGGCCAGGAGTCCCTGCTAGTTTTCTGATTGGCTCTGGTATGGGTTCCCTGATGTTCAGAAGTGACGAGGAGCCCAAGTGAGTGGCACGTGTAAATGTGTGAGAACCTGTGTGCCAGCTGAATGGGCACTGTCCTGTCAGGCGGCTCCTTTAGCCAGGAATTGCGGGGCGGGGGGTGGGGGGTGGGGAGGCTGTGAAAAGGGGACAGAGGGCCTCTGACTCTCCTTCAGAGCAGGTACCAATCTGTGGGTGGGAGAAGGAGCTAGAAACTAGAAGGTTCTCCATTTGGCCCAGCTTGTCTGGGGAACTAGGGAGGGAATGTGTACCTACAGCTTCTGAAGATCCAACAGAGCCAGAGGGAGGACCTGGGTATGGGTGGCATTGCCCTGCAGAGTATCAACCTTGCTAGATACTCTACCCTAGTGTCCGGGCTCTTCATTCTGCCATTCGCCCCGCACCCCCACACCAGCCCCCACATCAGGCTCTTTCCTGGGCTTGGCCTTTCTTTAGCCAAATGGGCCTGCCTCACTCCCAGCTCTGGGCCACAGCTGCTCCCCAGCCCTTCTCCTTTTGACAATACCATCTCCAGCTCTCCTCATTCAACAAGAACCTATTAATTAAGGTCCAATTACAAGCCTTATCCCAGCTAAAGGCATGGGGATTGAAAATACACGGCACACACAAACAAGCACGTTCTCTTTGTCCTCTTTCTCAGGATGTTTTCCCAACAACTTCCATTCACGTTAATTTCCCCCTCTTTGAACCCAGCCATGTTCCCCACTCAGCGGCTCATGAATTGTGCACTCTTTGAGGGCAGGGATGGTGTCTACCTTTTCCTCCCACGTGCCTAGACCAGATTGGGAATTCATTGGCTCCCAAGACTACTGCAGAGCTTTCTGGGTGTGTGGCACCGGAGCAGGAACGGGTGACCTCACTCATATTCTAGCATTCACATGTCTCAATGAGCCAAGAACCACGCTATGTGATTGACACACATCTTCTCTTAATCTTCCCAGGAGAGTTCTTCCTGACTGATCGCTACAAGTCTATGTGGTTCCAGGTCTCAACATTTAGAGGAGCAGGAAGAGGCCATGAGGCGGTGGGGTGGCTGGCGGGTAGGGTTGTATAGTGGCAGAGACTAAGGGACTCTCCGTTCAGATCTGACCAAACTAGGAACAGAGGTGTGGGAGAGTAAGAGCAATGGGTGGGTCAAATTTTACCACGATATGAACTGCAGGTCGTTGTATCTGAATTTGTGACCTAAGAAATTGGGAAGCTAGGGGCAACGGCTTCAAACCCTCCAAAGAAATCTCTCCTAATATATGCAAGCGGGCACTTTAGATTCAGGTAATTGCTTTTCTTCTTGTTATTTTGAAAGCGTTACTATATTCTATTACTACTGGAGCATCTATTTTGTATAAAAGGTATCTAACATGTTATTGTAAATTATTATTACAACAACCATACAAGAAAAGTAATGTTATTCCTACTTTATACGTTAGGACACTAGAGGTGCAGCAACTTGCTTAAGACACAGTTGGTCAGAGTGGTCTTTTCACTAGAATCTGCCGTTAATATCTTTTTCTTAAAAATGCTCACCAAAGAATATTTTTTCCATTGATTTTTAAAGAAAGTGAATGGGAAGGAGGAGGGAGGCAGTTAGAGACAGAGAAAAACATCCATGTGAAAGGGACACTTTGACTGGTTCCCTCCTGCACAAGTTGGGGCCAGGCATAGAATCTGCAACCAAGGTATATGCTCTTGACCAGGAATCAAACTCACGACTCTTTGGTCTGAGGGCTAATGCTCTAACCACTGAGAAACCAGCCAGGGCCCATTAGTATCTTTGAAAGATATCTTTATTGAGGAACAGTTGACATACAATAAATGCACATACAGGGTAGGGCAAAGGTAGGTTTACAGTTGTTTGTATGGAGGAAGACATGCAGGTTATGATTATTACAACAGCTTTATGAACTCTGTATTTTGCATACTAACAACTGTAAACCTCCTTTTGCACTACCCTGTATTTACTTATTTATTGATTTATTGATTTCAGAAAGGAAGGGAAAGGGAGAGAAAGATAGAAACATCAATGATGAGAATCACTGATTGGCTGCCTCCTGCATGACCCCCACTGACAATTGAGCCTGCAACCTGTGCATGTTCCCTGACTGGTAATTGAACCATGACCTCTTGGTTCATAGGTCGACACTCAACCACTGAGCCATGCCGGCCAGGCCCCACCTTATATTTAAAGTAGATAATTTGATAGGCTCTGACATAGGTATACATCCATGAAACCATCATGAAGAGAGGAACATCCATCATTCCTGAAAGGTTTCCTCATGCTTTGTAATCTTTTCTTTCACCACTCCATTTCCAGATAACTACTGATCTGCTTTCTGTTACTCCAGTTTGGATTCCTTGAATTTTATATAAATGGAATTATACAGTGTGCACTCTTTTTTGTCTGGCTTTTCACTCAACTTAATAGTTGGGTATAATCCACATTGTGACATGAATTGATGATTTTTGCATTTTTATTGCTAAGCTGTATTCCATTGGATGGATAGACTACAGTTTGCTAATGGACATTTGGGGTTTCCAATATGGGGCTATTACAAATAAAGCTGCTTGCCTGTGTGGACATACACTGTCTTTTCTTCATGGAAATCCTTAGGAGTGGAATGGCTGGGTCATATGGTATATGTTTAACTTTTCAAGAAACAACCAAAGTGTTTTCCAAACGGGGTGTAACCATTTTACCTTCCCACCAGCAATGTATGAAAGTTCCAGTTTCTCCACATCCTTGTCAACACTTGGTATGGTCAGTCTTTTTCATTTTATTCGCATGCGTAGTGATATGTCCTGGTAATTTTAATTTGTATTTCCCTAATGTTGAGAATCGTTCCATGCACTTATTTGCCATCTGAACATTTTATGGATTAAGTATCTGTTCATTCTAAAATTTGGGTTGTTTGTTTTGCCAATATTTTCTCCCAATCTGTGCCTGGTCTTTTCATTTTCTTCACAGGGTATATTGCAAAGAAGAAGTTTTGATGAAGTTCAAATTATCAATTTGTTCTTTTTTGGATTGTGCTTTTGGTGTTCTAAGAAATCGTTGTCTTACCCAAGATCATTAAGGTTTTCTTTCATGTTTTCATCAAGTTTTACAGTTTTATGTTTATTTCTATAAATTTTTATATTAGGTTTTAGACTTAATTTATAATCCATTTCAAGTTATTTTTTTGTACATGGTGCAAAATATGAATCCAAGTTCATTTTTGCATAAGAATATCCAATTGGTCCAGTACCACTTGTTGTAAACAGTTTCCTTTCTCTATTGAATTGCTTTTGCACCTTTGTAAAAATCAGTCATTCATACACACGTGGTTCTATTTCTGGACTCTATTCTGTTCCACTGACTATCTTTTTCTTTTTTTTTTTTTGACAGATCCTGCTGCAGGTTTATTTGTACAAACAGCACAGGAGAACACCAGCGCCATGCAGACAGCAGCCTAGGGGTTCCACCAGTCCTTCCGTCCTCACGTCGGCAGACAGAGGCCTTTACTGTGGAGCCTTCGTGAGGGTCTGGGCACCTTTGGGAGTGGGAGCCTGGGCTCTTTGGGGGCAGGAGCCTGAGCCCCTTTGGGAGCCTGAGCTGCAGCCGCACCTGCAGCCTGGGGCTTGGTTTCCGCCTTGGCCTTGGCCTTTGGCTGGCAGAGCCTGAGCCCCTCAGCAATGCGGGCACGAGCGCGTTTCCCAGGCTTGGGGTGAGCAGTGTAGGCAAGTGGACTGAGTGTGTGGCTGCCGCCCTCTGGGACATTGGGCCTGACCAGGGCCTCGATGGCCTCAGCGTCTGCGCTCATGGCCTTGGCGTTGGCCTGCATCTTCTTCAGGCCCTTCTTGTTGTGCTTCTTGGCAAAGCGCATGTTCCTTAGGAACTTGGGGTCTACCCCCTTAAGAGATGCGTATCTTCGTGATCGGGGTTTCCTGATGTCGTTTCTCTGCCGTTTTCGGGACTGGTTGTGCGTGATGTAGTTCTTGGACTTGGCCATCTCTGCACAGAGGCCCGTGACTCCCGAAGCGCCAGGGACCAGAAGAGAAAATGATTATCTATCTTTATGACAATACTTCCCTGTACCGATTACCATAGCACTGTAGTAAGTCTTGAAGTCAGGTAGTATGAGTCCAAATTTGTTCATTCCTCCCACTCTGTTCATTCTGTAAGTCTTTTCATGTGAATTTTAGAACTACTTTGTTAATTTCTGGGGGGAAAAGTACACTGGGATCTTGATTGAGATTGCATCAAATATATAGATCATTTTGAGAGAATTGACAATATCAAGTCTTCTGGTCCATCATCAAGGTGTACCTCTCCCTTTATTTAAGCCTTCTTCCATTCCTCTCAGAAATGTTTTGTAGTTTTCAGTGTGTAAGTCTTTCACATCTTTCATCATATATATCTCCAAGTATTTCAATTTTTTCAATGCTATTGTAAATAGTATTCTTTTATAATTGTTCATTGCTAGTATATAAATTCAATTGATTTTATATCTTAAAATTGTATCTTGCAAGCTTATTGAATTTATTTATTAATCACTTCTTGTAGATTCCACTAAATTTTTTTTATACATATGATCTTGTTGTCTGAGTAAATGGTTTACTTCTTCCTTTTCAATGTGGTTGCCATTTATTTCTCTTACTTGCCCTATTGTACTGGCTAGCACCCCTAATAAATGTTTAACAGAAGCAGTAAGAGTATATATCATTGTCTTGTAACTGAACTTAGAGTCAAAGCATTCATCATAAAGTGTAAGGTTAGCTTTAGGGTTTTTTGTAGATTCCCTTCATTATGTTGAATGCATTCTTTTCTATTTCTACTTTGCCTAGAGATTTTTTGGTTTTTAATCAGGAATGGATGTTGGATTTGTCAAATCCTTGTTCTATATCTATTATGATGATCATATGGTTTTAATTTTTTTTTACTTTGTTAATGTGATCAATTACATTGATTTATTACATGATCTCTATTCTTTTAAATTTGTTAAGGTGTGTTGTATGGCCCAGAAGGCAGTTTTCTTGGCAAATGTTCCATGTGAGCTTGAGAAGAATGTATATCCTGCTGTTGTTGGGTGAAATAGTCCATAAATGTCACTTATGTTGAGTTGATGGATGGTGTTGTTGAGTTCACCTATGTCCTGATTTTCTGTCTGCTGGATCTGTGCATTTCTGATAGAAGGATGCTGAAGTCTCCAACTGTGATAGTGGATCCATTTATTCCCCATGCAGTTCCATCAGTACTTGCCTTCGATAGTTTGATGCTCTGTTTTTAGGTGCATATACATTATGGGTTGTTTCATCTTCTAGGAGAAATTGACCTCTTTATTGTTATGTAACACCCTGCTTTATCCCTAACTTTACTTGTTTTGAAGTCTGCTCTGTCTGAGATTAATATAACTATTCCTGCTTTCTTCATGCTAAGTCTTACTAGGATAAGTGTTAGTATGGTATATTTTTCATCATCCATTCACTTTTAATTTGTATGTCTTTATATTTAAAATGGGTTTCGTGTAGATAATAATTGAGCTGTGTTTTTTATCTACTCCAACAATCTCTATCTTTTAATTGATGCATTTAGACCATTGATACTCAAGTGATCATCTATATAGTTGGATTAATATCTACCGTATTTGTTATTGTTTTCTATTTGTTGTCCTCGTTCTTTGTTCCTATTTTTGTCTTCCACTCGTTTTTTGACTTTTGTGACTTTGAGTATTTTATATGAATCAATTTCTCCCCTTTCCTAGCATATTGGTTATGCTTCTTTTTTAAAAAAACTTTTTTTAAACAATTGCCTTAAAGTTCGCAATATACATTTCCAAGTAATACAAGCCTACTTTCAAATAACACCATACCACTTCATGGGCAACGTGAATACCTTATAATAACATAATAATCTTAATTCTTCCCTCCCATTCCTTCTATCATAGATGTCTTCTGTCATTCATCTCCTTGATTTCAGGGCTTCTGAAGAGACATCTAATTAGAAAATAATGTATTTATCATGTCTATTATCCTTTTCCTTTGGCCTGAAAGGCTTTTGTTTTTCCCCTTAACATCGCTTGTGGCATGGTTCTCCTGATGGATTCTTTCAGCTTTTGTATGTCTGGAAAACTTCCTTTTGCCTTCAGTTTTAGAAGTTATTTTTTGTTGGTTACAAAATTCTAGGTTACTTTAGAGATGTTCTTTAAAAATGTTGCTCCTCTGTCTTCTCACTTATTTCCAACGAGAAACCTGATATTCTTTGTTCACTTTTACATACTGTGGTTTTCGTTTTTTGGCTGCTTTTAAGACTTTATAACTGGTTTTGACCAATTTGTTTAAAATATGCCTTGGCATAGTTGCTTTCATGTTTCTTGTGCATGTGGTTCATTGAATTCCTTGGATCTGTGTATTTATAGTTTTCATCAAATTTGGAAAAATTTCAGCCATTATTTCTTGAAATAGTTTTTCACTCAGTTCTATGTTTGGAATTCTAATTTCACAAATATAAGGTCACTTGAAATTGTCACACAGCTCTCTGATTTTTAAAATGTTTCTTTTCTTTCTGTGTTCCATTTTGGAGAGTTTCTATTACTATGTAGTTAAATCCAGTGATCTTTTCTTCTGTAATGTCTAATTCTACCTAGTGTATTTTTAATCCTACATATTATAGTTTTATCTCTAGAATATTGGTTAGGGTCATTTAAAAATATCTTCTATGTCTCTATTTGATGTTTTGAATCCTAAAATACAGTTATAATAACTACTTGACCAGTCTTGTCTGCTAATTCTGACATCTGCGTCAGTTTTGGGTCAGTTTCAACTGATTGATTTTTTCCCCTCCTCATTATGAGCCATGCTTCCCTGCCTCTTTGTATGTCTGATAATCTTTAATCGAATGTCAGACATTGTGAATTTTTTCTTGTTTGGTGCTGCTGGATATTTCCATATTCTCATAAATATTCCCAAGCTTTGTTTTTTGTGCAGTTAGGTTACTTGGAAATAGTTTGATCCTTTTTAATTTTACTTGTAAGATTGATTAGGCAGGAGTGGAGCACTGCTATTCTCCATTTCTGAGACAGAAGCTTTGTTCCTTATGCAATGCCTGTGAGAGATCCATCTTTCTGTTGGGTATAGCTGATTATACTCAACCAAAACTTCCAGAGGCAATCTCTTCAGAGCTCCAGAGTTCTCTGTGTGCCTTTCTCTTCCCTGGTAATCTATCTTGGGACCTCTAGCTGCCTTGGTACCTTTAGCAGCAACTTCTCCTCAATCCAGGAAGTCCTCTTGGATTTCTCTTCCCTATGCCATGACCTAGAAACTAGCAATAGGGTTCACTTTGCGTGTTTCCAGGTCTCATGGATCACTGCCTTTTATGGCCAGATGTCCAATGTTTACTTTGTATATTTTGAAAACATTTACTTTGTATATTTTGTTCATTCGGGGGCTATTTTAAATAGGAGGGTATATTCAGTCCCAGTTACCTCATTTGGCCAGATGTGAAATGCATCTTAAACAGCCCCTCAGATATGGCCAGGTGAATATTCTGTCATTCCTGGGAATCTCAGGAAGTCTTGATAAGGACTGGGAGATGATAGGTCTACTAGTCACAGAATACCTAAGGCTCATTCCTGGGTATTCTTTGAGACTTTTCCACCTTAAAACTCGATGGTGTTCACTTAAATGAAAATATGTAAAGAGAACTAATTCACGCACACCCTCTCACACCTTGTGTTTATCCTAGAAGCCTTCCCCTGGTAAAATAATTTAGGGGCTATGCCTCACTGCTCCCTTTCAGTCTTCAGAGGACCCCACTGGTCCACCCACAGCCCCACAAGCCTGGATCTGAGGCTGTAGTTGGCCATCCTCAGTGCTGGTGGGGATTACTACTAAGTCAGAGCAATGTTCTTTAAAGCCTGAGCACAACCTCATAAGGAACATCTCTCAGGTGGCACCCAGACCATAATAAGGTCTGCTGCGTTCCCTGGGTTACATTTCAGATGTATCTGTCTCTCTAGGAGTCTCCTGCGACACTGCCATACCTCAGTCACCAGCACATCCTTCAGTCTAAAGGCCTCTCCTTTGGGTTGCTTGTTAGAGGAACCAGGTAAAAGGCAACCATACATACTGCTTTTGGACACAGGACAGTTCAGTGGTCCCTCCCCAGGTCTCTCTTCATCTCAGGTTATCATGTGGGTCTCTGCTTATCTGGATGTAATTATTATCCTATTAATGTCAGTAGCAAGTTAGATGAGGAGGGGACAGACAACCTGACTTCAGACAGGAGGCAAATTCAGCAGTTGTATTTTTTAAAAGTTGATAGAAATAAAACACATTTGATTTCTAAGAAGACATTAATATATGTTCAATTTATCAAAGTAAATGGAGCTGACAAGTGTGGGTGTGAGGTGTCCATTTTTCCCTTTTACGGAGAAATCTGTTTTATTTTTAGGAACAGGCTATTTTTTCCCTGCTCTTAGGTAATTTTTTGTCTATACATTTATTACCCAAGAGCCTGGGTAGTCCCCTCTTGTGTAGGGGAAGCAAGTGGCCTTTTGGCTTCAGCCCTCTTCTCCTTTGGCCAGTCCAGGTACAGATGGCAAGAGGAGCCAGGAAGGCAGGAAAACAGACCCCAGGTTCCTTTTTTCTTGACACCAGGGAGCAATCAATCCCTGCCTTTAGTCCCCATGGCTTCAGAAGGAGACTCAGAGAAGCAGAGGAACGAGGTCAAGCAAAAAGGAGGCAAGGTTTGACAGAGAGCATCGTGCAGAGGGCTGGGCTGGCCTCAGGACAAGCCATCACTGCTCCTGCCCAGGAGAAAGCCAGAGCAACTGCAGGAGGCTGCTGTCTCCCAACCTTCAACCTCTGACCCCCCTCCTGCTCCTTCTTTCCAAGCCAGAAGGGCACCCAGATGTGGGGTGGTCTTCCTAGGACAGGGAAGAAGGTAGGAAAAACAAACCAAAGCCAATGCTGGTGCCCAGAGAGGCAGAAGGAACTACGCTGCAAGTCAGTTTCTGAGAATCTGCTCAGGCCCTGGCAGGGGTATGCATGCTGGGCACACAGCCTGGGCCTGTCAGGAAGACCTGCTGGAGGAAGGAGCTCAGGAGGGGTGATGAGTTTGGACAGAGAAGCCAGGAAGCACAGAAACATTCAATTTGTCGCTGTCTACACTCAACAAAGCACCGAGAGGAATCCTTTAAAAACTTAAGTTAGGCCCTGGCTGGTGTGCTTAGTGGTTAGAGTGTTGGCCAGTGCATGGAAGGGTCTCAGTTCTGTTCCCACTCGGTTCTGTTCTAACTCAAGGGTGGGTTAGAGGAATGATCCCTGGTCCTCGGGGTATGTGCAGGAGGCAACTAATCGCTGTGTCTCTCCCACATTGATGTTTCTCTCTCTCCCCCTCTCTTTCCCTCCCTTCCACTCTCTCTAAAAATCAATGGGAAAAACATCCTTGGGTTAGGAGTAACAAAAAATAAACAAACACCCCCCCCCCCACAAACAACTTAAGTTATATTATGTTACTCTTTTGCTCCAAAGCCTCCCATAGCTCTCCACCTCACTCCAAGTAAAACCCAATATCCGGAGGACAGTCTGCAAGAGCTGGCCCCATGGCCCTCTGGTCTCTGCTCCCTCCTTTCTTCCTCCCTCCCTCTGCCCAGTCCCTGTGGCCCCTCACTGCTCTATGAGCACACCAGCCTCCCACTCAGGGTCACTGACTGTGTGCTGTCTGGATGTCCTTTCCCCATGTGCCCATGGCTCATTCCTTTGTCTCCTAGGCTTTGTTCAAATGATCCCCAATCTCACCATTCATTTACTGCCCCCCCCCCCCCCCCCCCCCCCCCCCCCCCCCCCCCCCCCCCCGCAATGCCAGCACTCCCACCTCCCTTCCTAGGGCCCATTTTATTCCACACCACTTATTGTAACCTGTTAGCACATTATATAATCCACTTCCATGTTAGGTTCCTATTGGACTCTCCAAACAGAAGGTAAGCTCCATGAAGGCAGAGTTTGGGGTTGTTTATCGTGGAGGGGAAGGCTGTTTGAGATCTGATTCATCTTCCCTGCCTAGAAGAGCACCTGGCACGCAAAAATATTTGCCAGATGAGCTGGCCAACTGAAACAAAGACCTTTCCCCGGGGCACAGAGAGACCCAGCCCCACACAGGGACTTAGAGCTCTGTGTAGGTGTTTGAGCCTCTAGGACAGACAGGGGCTGGGAGGCCTACAGCCAATGGCCAGCGTGAGGTGCTCATAAATGTCTGGGCAGTAACTGCTTAAAAATTTTTTTATTGTGGAAGGAACACTTAACATGGCACCTACACTCTTACAGATTTTTAATTGTTGTAATTCCTTTTTCTTTTTCTTTTTTTTCCCCAGTAATTCTATGGGCCTCTTGCCCTGTAGGCACATAGTTGGGGCACAAGAAAACAAAAACTTGCTGATGTGACTTCACTAAAAAGCCTGGGATGTTAAGAAACCCAACCAAGTGATGGGTTGTCACACAGACAAGAAGTGCGTTGTCAGCTGGACTTGCCGGGGTTGGCAGCATTCCCGCACCCCCTCCCCCTCTCCTGTGTGAAAGCCGGTGGGTCTACCTAGCAGCCCCGCCCCGCCCCAGCCAGGTCCCGAGGCGCGCGGCAATGGACCACTGCCTTAGAGCCCTTTATGCGGGATGTGAGGAGTGAGCAGTGCCCAGCTTGCAGCCTCCACCTGGAGCCAGAGACAAGCCCTGCGCACGCACACACATGCCCTGGCACGCAGCTGTGAGACGCGGGGCGGGGGAGGGCCAGGAGTCCCCCGTGACATGCATGTGCGGAGGCTGACGGCCCCGAACACCTGGCTGAGGCAGAGACAGTGGAGACAGGCGGTGGGAGAGAATGAGCAGACTACAGGTCCAGTGAGGTCAGAGGCAGAAGAGAGAGGCAACAGGACATGATCAACAGAAGATGTGCAGGGCCCGCTAGATGGCATGTTCCGGGAGACACAGGACATGGAGAGAGAAAGGTGTGAGGAGCTCCGCTTGAGCCAGCTCCACCTGGCAGGGAGCCCTGGGCCCAGCCCAGGCTAGAACTTACCCACTCAGGACCATGCCCAGCGCCACAGGTGCCCGCACAGGAGCACACGTGTGAGGGGTTGGGGACGAGAATTAAACTAGGAGCTTGCGGAGCAGAAACAGCGCAATGCAGCTGTCCAGGGTAATATTAGGCACCAGAGGACGATAGTTCACAAAATTAAACATTGTTTGTCAGGGTCTGTAAGGAGTCTAACCCCATTGCTGATTTTAAAGAAGACACGATGACAGCCGCACCTGGAGTCAGGAGGGAAGAGGGACTCGAACCCAGCCCCCTGCTCCTACCACAGAGCAGGTCTCTGCTCTGCCTCTGTGCCCACGGCTAGAGGAGGGCAGCTGAAGGGCCGGGAGTGGGAGTCTCTGGCCCGCTCCTTCATGCGCTGGCTCCTTCCACGGCTGCTGAAAGGAAAGTGGTCCTCAAGAGACAGCAGTGCCAGTGCCGAGGGCAAAGGTCAACCCCCCAGGGGCCTGGTCACATGGGGGAGCTCCTGTGCATGCTGAACCACGTCACAAAGAGTGAGGGGGAACAGGTGGGGTGAGGAAAAAGGGAGAGAGAGAAACGGAGACATTGGACTCAAAGAAAAGTAACCTGCTCAGCCCTGCAGGGAGGCTGCAATAAATAGGACTTTGAAAGTAGCACCCAGCTAATCCACATCAGAGCCCGGGCCAGCAGCTCCATGCCCTCTGCTCCTCAGCTACTGACTCTTTTACACATGGGGGACACGGATGCCCAGAGAGCGCCCAGGCCTGGGGCAGAGCTGCACAGAGGACGTGCGACCGGTGGAGGCAGGAGTCTAGCAGCTGCCCCAGACTCTTCCACTAGGACACCAGGTCCCCCTGGCCGCCTGTTGCCAGGGTAGCGTCAGGGAATCTCTCTGCAGAGAGATGCAGGCCTGTCTCTCTTGCTCACCTTTTCCTCACCGCCCTGGGGAGGGAGTTGTGGAGACAGACCTCCCACCCACGGGAGAGATGGCTTCATGAAGAGTCTCTGGCTGGAGGCTGGGAGGCCGGCTGGGCCCCGCCCTACCTCCTCACAGGGGACACTCACCATTCACCTGGGAGGGCGAGGAGGAGTAGTCCCGCTCCGCGTGCCGCCGGTCGGGTTTCAGATTGCGGCTTTGTCTGCCAGAGCCTTCCAACATGTTCACGATCTCGCTCCGGTCGATGTTCCGCAGGGCGGCGTACAGGTTCTCCACTGTCGGGGAGAAGGAAAGAAGGGCTTGCGAGGGAATTCCGGGGGGTGCGTGTGGGGCAGTGCAGGACGCGGTGGGGCTCTGAACACCGGGAGGGGATACAGGAGATGCGGGGAGGTGGTTTATTTTTCCAGAATGTGGAGCATTCCTCTTGGGTCAGAATCAAAGCAAACTGCCTCTGTGGAGAAGATGTCGTTATCCTGTAATACATCTAGTCCAGGCCCTAACGGTGGCCCATTGCAAAGCCTGGAAAGACTACTGTCATTTAAGAAGAAAGCTACAAGAGAAGGAGCATGAGCATAGCTAAAATCCTTGGTCCTGAGGACTCGCTGAGAATGTTGTATCTCAGGGCCAGTGGACTTGAGATGCAAATGGAAAACACTCCATTTCCTCTTAGTGGTTTTGGCTCTGGGAATTTGGTGGAGGAGGAGCTGAAAAGAGTGAGACAAATCTTCCCCCAGGTTGGAGGAAAAGAGGCTTCTGGGAGGAGGAGGAGGAGGACAGGCTTCGCTCACCCGTGCTCTGTTCCTAGAGGACTGTCTCCATTTGTTTGGGAAATTCAACAGGAAGTCACACACCCTACACACGTGCTGCTACCTAGGGGTCCTGGTAAAACTGTGATTGACTGCGAGGACGGGGGCAAGCTGGAGGCCAAGGTTCTCTGCTTTCCTCTTCCGGCGGGATTGCCCAGAAGACCCAGTGAGCCTGAGAGGTGTGTGTGAGAGGGACAGGGTGCAAAACAGATCTGTTCCGAAGGCTAACATGAATCGTGGATCCTGAAAGAAGAACTACTGTGGAGAAGACTAGGTCCTGGCAAAGGCTTTGGAAAGAGAGGCGTCCTCAGCTTAATGGTACTGACTCTTGGCGTTTGTGCCTTCACGGACGACCCAGAGGTTCAACAAGGCTGCGCTCTGCTCCAACAGCGAGTTGGGGTTTTCTACGCGAATCCTGTTGATGTCTTCCACGCTGAACTGCAACTCCCGGGCCAGCTCTGCAAGCAAAGAACAAGACCCGGTGTGAGCCAGGCCAGAGCTGGGCTCCAGCGCCCAAGCACCTTTCGATTGGATATTCCTTCTCACCAAGAAGTACCGAGTGAGCCCTGACCGGTGTGGCTCAGTGGATAGAGCGTCGGCCTGCGGACTCAAGGGTCCCAGGTTCGATCCCAGTCAAGGGCATGTACCTTGGTTGCGGGCACATCCCCAGTAGGGGTGTGCAGGAGGCAGCTGATCGTTGTTTCTCTCTCATTGATGTTTCTAACTATCCCTCTCCCTTCCTCTCTGTAAAAAATCAATAAAATATATTTTTTTAAAAAAGAAAGAAATACAGAGTGAAATATAAGGCAGCCTCTTAGAAAGGTTAGCAACTTATCCAAGGTCACAGAAGCTGATACAGAGCCAGGAGCGGGCCGAGCCTGCGGACGCCCGCTCCAGAGCTGTCTGTATTGCCAGGAGGCCACTTCCATTCCACCAAGAAGCAATTAGGATGGCAATGTATTCCTGTAGTCACATTTCTTCAGGGAAAGGCATTATTTACATTGTAAATGAAAATACAAGTTCCCATCTAAAAGCAAGGCAATAACACAGAATGTTCGCCTATTTTCTCTCCCATTATTTTTATTGTTATGTCTCACAGGTGCTTTAGAAGGTAGAACAGCATCAGAGTTTAATTTCAAGGATAAGAAAGACCAGAGGGAAAGTTACAGTGAGAATCAGGAGGTGCCTGTAACACACACACACACACACACACACACCCCTTGAGAAGCAGCCGTAGACATTTTTTTTTTTTTTTTTTTTTGTCTAAAGAATGAAGTCTCTGAATTCCTGCTGTGAACCTTTGTCACACTGCCCTTCAGCAAGTTCTTGCTTGGGTTTCTGAGTTTGTCTGAAGCCCCTCTGCAGGGGGACTGAGGAAGCCTATTCATAAAAATCTCACCAAAAGATGGGGGAGAATTCAGTTACAGGGCCTATGACTGTGTAAGCAGTTCTGAGCGTTCACTTTATTTCGCCCACTCTTCGCTTCACATGTGATCCACCCTTATGGCTGACAAGACATGTGGTAGATTTCAGCGACTACCAGGGACTGTAAATGAAAAATGCTGAGAGTTAGCCTTTAATTCCCCTTTTCCCTCAGCCACACCAACCTGTGAGGAAAGGCAATGAGAAGTGTGGAGGGGGTGGCGGACAGGCCACCAGGTGATCTTCCTTTTGCTTGAGTATTTGTTATTTGTTGGCTGTTTTTTCTGGGCTCCGTCACTAACTAGCTATATAATTAAAGTCATTCTATTTAGTGGGGTCTCAGTTTACCCATCTGTAAAATGAGGTGAACTAGATCAATTCTGAGATCTCTTGTAATGCCAAACGTTGATTCTTGCTTACAAAGGAAATCCAGACAGAAATGGGAGAGGGGGAGCGCCTGCCTTTCTATTGGCCCCAAAGGCGTTGCTTGGGCAACAGATGTACCTAAGACAATCACAACACAATGCATAGTAAAAAGAGGTCCAGAAATGCTTTCATCAGGTGCTCCTTAGGGGGAGGTATACACAGGCAAAGTGCTTTTTCTACCTCAAACTCCCTGGCTCACCTGCCCAGCTGAGACCCAGGTGTTCGGATATAATGGCCATCTTCATGTCTGCTCGGTCTGTCCCACTGAGAAAACCTGGGGAGAAGCATGGGATTTCATTGAGTAGCCTCGGTGGGACACAGATAGACAGGGGGGAGTAAATGACCTCAGGTGGATGCCCATGTCTGGGGTGAGCCTCAGTGTGCACCAGGTTAACTGAGAACCCTGGAAGGGTCAGACCCAAGCCAAAGGCTCCACCTGCTGTGTTTATAACGTGCTGCATCGGTCCTATCAACAGAGAGCTGCTGTGAGGGTGAGAGGAGTGGGCTCCCTCTCAACCTCCTTGGAAAAGGTAGCGGGCACATAGCATGCCAGGGAGGTGTATACCCAGTGTGGATTCGCTGAGAATGCTGTATCTCAGGGCCAGCGGTGTCAGAGTCCGTCTCCTGTCATCGGCTCCGCCGCCCTGCAGAAGGACGACAAGGAAAGGGTGCCGTGGGTTTCAGGCTCTCACGCTTCTTGGAGAAGGAGATTCAAGCCTATAAAGCCGTGGGGTGGAGGACAGTAAGACCCCACTTCTTCGAAGCCTGAACACAAAGAGTAGACGTGTGGGGGTGAGAGGGTGTGGCTAATCCTCACATATTTTAATAAGGATAATAGTAGTAGTAATAATAGTAATAATGCCTGGTTGATGTGGCTCATCTATTGACTCAGGAACCAAGAGGTCATCAGTTTGATACCTCACCAGGGCACATGCCCAGGTTGTGGGCTCGATCCCCAGTAGGGGACGTGCAGGAGGCAGCTGATCGATGAAGTTTCTCATTGATATTTCTATCTCTGTATCCCTCTTCCTTCCTTTCTCTTTAAAAATTCAATAAAAAAATATATTTAAAAGATAATAGCAATATTTACAAACCCGTGAGGCCCTCATCACGTTCCAGGCCCTGTGTAATCCTCACAATGACCATGCCATTGATGAGGAAACTGAGGCAGAGACAGGCTCAATAACTTGTGCAAGCTCACTCAGCTAATACACGATGAAGCTGGGGTTTGAACTAAAAAAAAAAAAGGTTTTCTGGATTCCTTTCTGCTCAAAAGACCCATTTGTGACACTGGTCCGAGGCCTAGCCCCATGGAAAAGCACCCAGATGCTTACTCGAAGATGCAGAAATTCTATTTTGAAAGAGAAGTTGGCTCCCCCCTGGTTCCCAGACAGGAAAGAGAAGTTGAGCCACAGATGCATGAATGTAACCTTGTTGCTTTTCTATTTTGGCAGGGAAGGCTGATTATTAAAACAACACCAACAAAAACATAGAGACATATGATCACTCCCAAGTCCCTGTGATATGTGCTGACGCTGACACTCCTACGGATATCAATAAACGGCCATACTTGGTCAAGATGCCTTTGCTGAGCTCAAAAACCTGGGCGTTTGCACTGGCTGAGACACCAGGGATCCCTTCTCTGAGGGCCTGCCTCTCTGGGGAAGCACCTGAAAAAGAGGCTCCAAAAAAAAAAAGCTAGCAAATGGCTGGGTGACCTTGAGCAATTCAATGCCAGTTCTAAGCCTCAGAGGCCTCAGAAGAGAGGTGCCGAGTAGAGGCTTTTCAGGCTCCTTCGAACCTCCGAGAAGGGACATAGTCCCTAGGGCGAACACGCAGATTGCCACCTGACACTGATGTTTTGTTCCCGAGCTTTGCAGAAAGGGCCAGGCATGCTGTCCCTGACAGGCCACAGCCAAATGTCAGAGGAGACTGAAGAGCCTTCTCGAGCCTCAGGGAATTCAAAGGCAGCTTCTCAACATGGGGAAGCCCTTTGGAAGGGTCAACCTATGACCTCCTCAGGGACCCCACCTCTGGCCCAGGCTCCTCCTCAGGGGGCAGCTCACCTTGGTGCAGGGGGGCATGGTGATGTTCAAGTGGCAGAGGATGTGCTGCGTGTCCTCGTACTTCATCGCCTTGCGCAGGAACGACAGGGACCCTCCTGGTTCTCGGCTGCTGTCCCTCACCTACACCCAACCACACGAAGGGAACTCAGCGGGGGGCGTTCCACAGGCCACGGGGTTGGCCGAGAGATTGCTGCCTCCCAAACTTTCTAGACCCAGAAGCGAGGCTGGCACCTTCACAGGAATGGCCAGACGGTTCTCCCGGAATGACTGGAACTGGAAACTCCGCTGCTGGGCAGCTTTTTTGACGGGCACCAGGTTCCCGGAGAGTTCTGCGAACAGGGGCGTCCCTTCCAGCACCTGCAGGGAAGGATAAGCAATCCAGCTGTCACACAGAAGCACCCAGATGTGCTGTCCTGCCTTCAGCTCTGGTCTTTCCTCCCTTAGGACACACCCCTCCTACAGGTACAGGTCCGCTCTGGGAAACCACTGTTGGTTTGGGAAAAGGTTACATTTCCAGGTTATGCTTTCTTACTGGAAAGGGTTTTACAGCAAGCAGGGACCTTCATATATCCCTGTGTGGCCGACCAGGATTGCTGCCAGAGTGCCCTAGAACCCCACTAGGATATCACAAAATGACTTCTGAAAAACAAACCGTTTTTCTCACCCACCAAAATGTTTGGTATATGCAAAGTGCTAGAAGGACCCTGCAAGGTTTTTTTGTTTGTTTGTTTTTGTTAATCCTCACCAGCCCCATTTATTTCTTAGAGAGCATGGAAGGGAACGACAGAAAGAGAGAAACACTGATGTGAGAGAGACACATCGATTGGTTGCTTCTCACCAGGGCTGGGGATTGAGCCTACAAACCGAGGTATGTTCCCTTGACCGGAATCAAACCCAGGACTCCTCAGTCCAAGGCTGACGCTCTATCCACTGAGCCAAACCGGCTTAGGCTCATGCGACATTTTAATCTCACCCCTAACGTAAGGGGCCCTCCTGTGTATATACTGCTTTCAACTGACCCCATTTGATAGTTGAGGAAATTGAGGCCCAAACAGAATAAATGCTTTGCCTAGTTAGTTATTTCTTCTAGGCCCTCAGCCAGCCACAAAGGCTCAGCACAAACACTGAGACCAGACTTTTGGGAAGGTCCTGGCTTATCACATATCTTAACATGAGCGAATGTCCTGGGGCCAGTGGCAGGTTCCAATCCAGTCATCATCTGTCCCGCCCTCTCCCCTGCTTCCTCATCTGGACATACCAAAACCCTAGCACAGCAGGTCAGAGTGTGGGCTCTGGGGTCAGACTACTTGGACTAATCCTTTCCCAGCTGTTTACTTAGTTATGTGACCTTAGATAGGTTACTTAACCTCTCTAAGCCTCAGTCTCCTCATCTGTACATTGGGGATTAAAGTCCACACAGTTATGAGAATCAGGTGAGATTATGCTAGCCAACCACCTTTACTATTAGCCGGCACCTAAGGATTTGAACAAATGTCAGCTCGCATCACCACAAACCACTGGGCCAACAATGACCCAAGAGGGTGCTTCTCAAGAGGGGCATCAAGAGGGGCTAGCCCAGGCCCTAGCTGGTTTGGCTCAGTGGATAGAGCCTGAGGACTGAAGGGTCCTGAGTTCAGTTTCAGTCAAGGGCACATGCCTAGGTTGTGGGCTTGATCCAAGTAGGGGGCCTGCAGGAGGCAGCCGATCAATGATTCTCATCATTGATGTTTCTATCTCTCTCTCCCTCTCCTCTCCTCTCTGAAATCAATCAAAATATATTTTTTAAAAAGAGACAGCCCAGGAGGCCTCCCCCCATCACCCGAGGAAGGATTTCCTGTCTCCTCGTGGGAAGTCAGCCGGTCCACGAGTGCTCAGTGACAAAGGGGTGCAGTGCTTACCTCTATGTCCCTGCTCCGGGCCACCTCAATGAAGTTCTCGTGATGCTCGAGGGTCTTGTCCACCTTATCGTCTGTCATGCAGTAGCAGCGCAGCCGCCCTTCTCGGGGGTCATTCATTTTGGCAAAAATGACAAACTTGGCCATGTAGGGCACCGCGGTAAGCTCCTTGTACAGCAAGGTGGCGAAGTTCACGGCCTCAGCCGTCCGAGGACAGTCCGATAGCCAAAACCTGAAAAGAGAGGGCTGAGTATAAGCATATTCCTAAATGCCTGAAGGAGAGCTTCACTGCCACCCAGACAGGAGCGGCCTGCAAGCCATGGCCTCTCGGGCACTCCTGGTGGTCCCTGCAGGGCTTCGATGTGGAGGACACTGATGGGCAGGTGGGGGCATGAGGGTGGCTACCGGCGGGGGCAGTGCTGACCACTCCATATGGGCCAGGAAGTCCTCTGGGTGGGCTGGGACGTATCTCACCTGGCAGAGACGTTGGTGGTGAAGGTGGCACACTCGTTGGCATACACAAGCTTGGTTGTTCCTGTTATATCTTCCCACTGGGCTTGGTCTGTTCCTCCTACAACAGGACCAGAGGATGGGCTGGGAGACGGTCTTCAGAACAGACACAGAGCTTGCCAGAGCAGGGATGCCAATGTGCAGTGCAGTCAGGCACATTTGGTGAAGCCCTGAGCACCCCTGCCCTCCCTACTCTCCTCCCCTGCCCTCCCTACTCTCCTCCCCTGCCCTCCCTACTCTCCTCCCCTGCCCTCCCTACTCTCCTGCCCTGCCCTCCCTA
>PVJC01018860.1:0-30475 GCA_004026665.1 Murina feae | reverse complement strand
GAAAAGAGATTAGGTATCACATTAAATTTTTTTTAATCCTGAGGACATTTTCATTGATTTTCAAGAGAGAGAAAGGGTGGGGGTGGGGGGGCAGAGTACAAAGCATCAATGTGAGAAAGAAGTACCAATCAGTTGCCTTTCGTTAACACCCTGACCAGCTGAGGATAGAAACAGCAACCTAGAAATGGAACCTTGACCTTTGACCTTTCGGTGTATGGAATGTTCCTATCAACTGAGCCACACCGGCCAGGGCTCATTTAATTTTTTATAGTGAAAAATGGTACTTATGCTAGAAATTCCTAATTCTACAGGATTGCAAGCCAAGTAGCTGCTTTAGACCTTGGGTATAAACCTGGGGTGGAAGCAATTCGAAAGAACCCTCCCAAAGTGTTATTTCTCCTGGGAGCAGATGGAGGTTGTATCACTCGACAGGATTTGCCAAAGGATTGTTTCATTATTTATCAAGGTAAGTAGCATCTGTGACACCATAAACAGAAGAGAATAATACACTGTGTATATTAGAAACTGTATGGCAATATATTCAGTGGATTGAATATTTTCCATTCAGGAGTTTCCCACACACATCCTCCCAATATTTTTAAAACCAAGTTATAGGTTTTATTTGTTAAGAGTCCTGGTGCACGAAATTCATGCACAGGGAGAGGGCGCGCGCGAGTGTGTGTGTGTGTGTGTATGTACGCGTGTGCACACATGTGTCCCTCAGCCCAGCCCGCACCCTCTCCAATCTGGGATCCCTCTTGCAATCTGGAACCGCCTGCTCACCTGCTTGCTTGCCTGATGCCCCTAGCTGCTCCTCTGCCAGCCTGATGGCCCTAACTGCTCTCCCTCCCCCCGCCCCCGCCTGCTCCCCCCAACTGCCTATCTGCTTTCCCTTCCTCTCCACACCCTTTGGACCCCCGGCGCAGGCGTGCTGAGAGCTCTCCACTGAGAAGGGAGTTGAATTGTGGTTTTTACGTGATGGCGTCCTGGAAATTTTTCATATCCTCTATTATTAGTATAGATAGTTGATACTGCTATTAAGAATTATTACTGATGTGATTTAATAACAGAATTAAACCTAAATGCTCCTAGTAACAGGAATGGTTAAATTATGGTTTATTTATACAATGATGATATATAACATTAAAATTCAGCTTTTCAAAGAAACCATGTAAAAATGTTAAAAATCATGATACCTGTGTTACAGGACTTGAATGCATCATATTTAAACAGTGCTCCTTGGGCTTTTTAAAAATATTTGACTCTTTTTCTTGGACTCTCATTCATTGTAAATAAAATCATGTTTCCCTGGAATAAATGGAGTCCAGAGTTTTCTCAATATTTTATAGAGAAAAGTATTACGTAATTTTCCACATAAACACCATAAATTTACAATAGGCTTTTCATGGAAGTAGTTTGTATCTTTAGTTTGATAAAGTTAAACCAAAATGCATAAACTAAAATTCTAGTCCTATCTAGAGATAATTATTAATGGTGGTTTGTTGTTTGTTAAGTAATTTATTTTTATTATTTTGAGAGAAAGATTTGCTGCTCTACTTATTTATGCATTTATTATTGGCTGATTCTTGTATGTGCCCTGATGAGGCTCAAACCCACAACCTTGGCATATGGGAATGACGCTCCCACCAACTGAGCTACCCAGCCAGGGTGATGGTGGTTTTGATATGCTGCTTCAAACATTTTCCTATGCATATACAAGCATATACACAAATGAGATCAAAGTTTATATATTGTGCTATAATTCTTCATTTAATTTATCCCCCCCAATAGTTTTGTTAAACTATTAGTGATTCATCATAATATTTTCTATAATTTTCTGTATATACCCTTTTCAGTGTTACGACTATTTTATTCTTGTTGTACACTTTCTGTTTCTACACCATTTCAATCTATTTACCAAATTTCATTAACATTCACCTGAGCATTTTCACTTTATAATCATCAAGAGAAATAATATATCTAATTGCCACTATATATGCGTATGAGATACGTATTTGTGTATTTGCAAACAATCTGGGAAGATACATATTAAGTACTTCAATTTTCTTTGGGAAGGGAGTTGAATTGTGGGCAAAGGTTGGTTTTAATCTTTATTTCAGTGTTTCAGTATTGTTTTTATTTTTAAAACAGTTTATAATTTTAAAAATGTTTACTATGTTCACGTAATAGTACCTAATCAGTTTTTTATTAACATGTTGTTTGCCATTTTCCATCTTTTCACAGGACATCATGGTGATGTTGGTGCTCCTATAGCTGATGTTATTCTCCCAGGCGCAGCTTACACAGAGAAGTCTGCTACTTATGTCAATACTGAGGGCCGAGCTCAGCAGACTAAAGTAGCAGTGACCCCTCCTGGTTTGGCGAGAGAAGACTGGAAAATTTTAAGAGCCCTCTCGGAGGTACTTATTTTTGGTGGCTTGACATGTTAGCTTGTCAGAATGGTTTTCAAAGTCAAGGAAGACCCAAGTCTGTAATGTAAAGATGATTTGAATTATCTCTACAGGAAAATAAGTTTAAAAAATGGAAATTTGAAATTGGTATTTTAATTTTTGACTTGTCTTATATTTCTTTTAACTCTTTACTGTAAAAAGAATCATGAGATTTAAAATAATGTACAGTTGTTTATAAACTGTATGTGATCAATAACAGAAGCAGTCACCTTTAGCATAGCATTCTCTTCAATCATTTATTTCATAATTAGTCTATTTTCTAAAGATAAATGACTAATGTACTGACAGCTATTTATGGATTATCAGAATTTTTTACAATTGTGTTCCCTTCTTACCCCCTTGCTTAATCACTAATGGATACCAGTAGATTTTCAGTAGTACTGTATTATTTCACCATAGTCACAATTACATATAAGGATGAGCAGAAATAGGTTTACAGTTGTATGTGCAACACAGCATTTATTCTTATACTAGAGGCCCAGTGCATGAAGTTCATGAACAGATAGGGTCTCTAGGCCTGGCCAGTGATCAGGGCTGATTGGGGCCTTCCAGCTGCTGGCTGAGGCCTTCCTTCGTTCCATGCCACCCCCTGGCAGTCAGCACATGTCATTGTGAGTGATAGAACTCCCAAACTCCCAAGGGGACACTTTGCATATTAGCTATATATATATATATAATTATTTATTCACTAGAGGCCTGGTACACAAAAATTTGTGCATGGGGGCGGGGGGGAGTCCCTCAGCCTGGCCTGTGTTCTCTGAAAGTCTGGGACCCCTTTGAGGGATGTCCACCTGCTGTAAGCTGGCAGTTAGACATCCCTCTGGCAGCCCAGGAACCCTTGGGGGATGTCCACTTGCCAGCGGGGAGCAGGCCTAAGCTGTAGTCGGACATTCTTAGCGCTGCTGGGGAGGCGAGAGAGGCTCCCATCACCACCACTGTACTGGCAGCTGGCAGCCTGGCTTGTGGTTGAGCAGAGCTTCCCCTGTGGGAGTACACTGACCACCAGGGGCAGCTCCTGCACTGAACATCTGCCCCCTGGTGGTCAGTGTGACCCAGTCATTCTGCTGTTAGGGCCAATTTGCATATTACCCTTTTATTATATAGGATTATTGTATTATTTTTCATATAAACAATTGTGAACCTACTTTTGCCCACCCATGTATTATTTGAAAATTTTAAGTATTAAAGGTTTATGTCAATTTTTGGGTCCTGATATATTATAGATAGCAGGCATAACTCTTCCATATGATACTCTGGATCAAGTAAGGAACAGATTGGAAGAAGTCTCTCCTAATCTTGTTCGATATGATGATGTTGAAGGAGCTAATTATTTCCAGCAAGCAAATGAGCTCTCTAAGGTAAAAATGTACCTATATGCTGTTTTCATAATAGTGTATCCTTTAGTGTAACAGCAGTATTCTTTAATATTATTGATCTCTTATTCCTCTTTTGCAGCTAGTGAACCAGCAACTACTTGCTGATCCTCTTGTTCCACCTCAGCTAACAATAAAAGACTTCTATATGACAGGTATGCAATTATGAACATGACTGGCAAGTATGAAAGGTGGTAAGGAATAATTCAGCATTGTGATTATAACCTGTTGGTATTTAATATTTTAATTTTTGAAGATTTTAAAACATCAGAACTAGTGTAATTCATATTTTCTGATTTTATTGTAATTCCCTTGTCTAAAATGTAAGCAGAGTTTGAAAATGCAGGAAAAGTTAACAGATTTTAAATAAAAATTTTACTGTTACTAGAGGCTCAGTGCACGAAATTCATGCACAGATAGGGTCCCTAGCAGCTGCTGGTTGGGGCCTCCCTTCCCTTCCCCCCAGACTGCCTACCACTTCTGCTGGCTGGAGTGGGGCCGGCCCGGGGGAAGGGCTGTGGTTGGTTGGCCGGCTGGCCCTACCCCATGGTCAAGAGGACAATTTGCATATTAAGCTCTTATTATATAGGCTAGGATATTAAGGAGAATTTTTCTGTGAAAGTTTTCCTGAGAAGTACAGTAGAAGAATCAAAATACTTCAGTGGTGAAACGTGTTAAATGATGCTTCGATGGAAGGGGTTAGGAATGTTTTTAAGGAATGTAGACTAACTGAAACTTGTTTATTGCACATCTTACAACACTTGATGTAACATACAGGTTATGAGTACTTGATAGATTAAAATATTTTCTTATATCTAAAAGAAGGTAGAGGTATATTTTAATTATTTTGGTATAATTTATATCTAAGATTATTTTTTAAAAATATATTTTATTGATTTCTTACAGAGAGGAAAGGAGAGGGATAGAGTTAGAAACACCAACGAGAGAGACACATCGATCATCTGCCTCCTGCACACCCCCCCCCAGTGGGGATGTGCCACAATCAAGCCCTTGACTGGAATCAATCCTGACACCCTTCAGTCTACAGGCTGATGCTCTATCCAATGAGCCAAACTGGTTAGGGCTAAGATTATTTTTAATAGGATGTTTATATTATAAAAGTATTCATTGTAGAATATATGCCTAAGCTAAAAAATAGCAAGAAAAACTCACTATGACCCACTACTCATAAATAACTATATTTATTTTTAACATTTTGGCCAAGCACTCGGGGATACATACATATATTACTTATTTTTAACAAAAACAGATTATTCAGTTACTATGGGTTTTTGTTTCTTTTTATAGCTGTTGAAATGTAATTCATATACAATGAAATTTACCCATAAAGTGTACAATTTGAATGCATTTTAATACATTGTTGTTTGACCTTTTATATATATACAGTAAATATTTACATATTTTTCCAGAGTCTTTAATGCTTTTCTATAATAAGTTTAATCGTTGCATACTAGCACATTGTTTCCTATATATAATTAATCACTAGAGGCCAGGTGCACAAAATTTGTGCCCGGGGGTTGTGTGTGTCTGTCAGCCCATCCTGCACCCACTCCTATCTGGGACCCCTCGAGGGATGTCGGACTGCCTATTTAAGTGGGCAGTTGGACATCCCTCTCACAATTCAGGACTAATTCCCAACTGCTCACCTGCCTGCCTGCCTGATTGCCCCTAATGGCTTTTGCCTGCTAGCCTGATCACCCCCTAACTGCTCCCCTGCCAGCCTGATTGCCCCCAACTGCCCTCCCCTGCCAGCCCGATTGCCCCTTCCCCAACTGCCTTCCCCTGTAGGCCTAGGTCCCTTCCCAACTGCCCTCCCTTTCAGGCCTGGTCACCCCCAACTGCCCTCCCCTGCAGGCCTGATTGCCCACAAGTGCTGCCCTCCCCTGCAGGCCTGATCGCCCACAACTGCCCTCCTCTGCTGGCCATCTTGTGTCCACATGGGGGAAGCCATCTTGTGTTGGAGTGATAGTAAATTTGCATATTACCTCTTTATTAGATAGGATACCTAGGAATACTTATTAAAAGCATTTAGCTAATAAAGGGCTTAACCTCTGAATTTGTTAATTGATCTCACAAAATTTACACATAGTTGAATAATTTTATATAGACTTTTTTTGTTCTTGAATATGAGAAACAGAGATTTACTGTGTGCTTTTTTAAAGTTGTATTATCAAAATCCAACTTTTCTTAATCTCTTTCAGATTCAATTAGCAGAGCCTCACAGACAATGGCCAAATGTGTTAAAGCTGTGACAGAGGGTGCCCAGGCAGTAGAGGAACCATCCATATGCTGAAACATCTACCAGTTTTGCTACAGATACTTAATGGACAATTATGTTGGAGTGATCTCTTAGAGGTTTATCTCTTTAAAAAATAATCTGAATGATGTAATATTTAAGGTTCTATCATGCTTATTTGAAAACAATATTGCAGTCATCAAAGAACTTTGACTTCCAAGAATGTTTATGTGTTGTGTGTAAACATTAAATAGTTTAATAAACATGTGCACTGATGCTTTTTCATGTAAAAGCATTAATAGTCTTTGTGATGAATACAAAGAAAATCCTTAAAATATGAATTTTTGTTTATAGGTCATTTGTTTATAAATGGGTTAAAGAAGCAAAGCTTTCATTAGGACCCCTTTTTTAAATTTGTTTTGTTTTTTGTTAATCCTCACTTGTTTTTTCCATTTATTTTTTGAGAGATTGGAAGAAGAGGAGGAAGGAAGGGAGAAATATTGATGTAAGAGAGACACATCAATTAGTTGCCTCTGCACGAGCCCCAACTGGGGCCAGAATCGAACTTGCAGCCCAGCCCAGGTTTGTGCCTTCCTTTGACCAAGAATCAAACCCGTAACCCTTCAGTGCACAGGCTGACACACTAACCACTGAGCACACTGTTGAGGGCAGGACCCCTTTTTTTATTGTTAAAATAAAGATTTAAGCATTCTGTCAGGGTGGGTACACAGAAAAAATACATAATCATATACTGTATGTATCCTGGAAAATTATAATGAAAGCTAATGGTTATTTAACTTTCTCTGTGTGCTAAGTAACCACTAAGCTTGCATGTATTATCTTGTTTTGTCCTTGCTCTGACCCTATGAGGTAGTATTATCTCATTTTACAGGTGAAGAAACTGAAGCCCACGTACATTAGGTAGCTTGCTCAAAGCCACAGCAAAAAAGTCAGACTAAAGCTGTGTTCTCTCTGACTCCAAAATTTATTGTTCTTAACTGCTACACATAATTCCCTGCCATTGATGCATATTCTAAGAATTGGTATTGAGCTTAATGCGTAACACATTTTATGTATTCTCTTGTACCTGTTTATATAATGTTGTGGTGTGACATTTTTCTTTGGATAATAGATTACATGTACATACACCCATTGGGAATGAGGGAAGGTCTTGAGAGATCTATAATGTAGGTCTTCATTGATGTTTCATATTCATTATATTAGTACCCTATGTAGTATTAAGTCAGATAAATTTCCAGTAATAGCAAACAAATAGCTTTCATAATTTTTAATTGTCAAAACAAAAAGGAAAAATTTTACAGCTAATCTTGGAGGTAATCTAAACCTATATTAAATTTTTTCAAAATTCATGTTCAGAATTCTTTTATTATTCCTTTCTGCTTTCCTGATATAAACTTAATTCTACTGATTGTAAGGGAAAGTCATGTCTAATGTAAGCTCCAGGTTGTATCTTTTTCAAGAAAAGCATTTACTAAAGCTGAGTAATTAAGTAACTTGTTCCAGGTCAACCCAGTCAGTGAAATACTGCTACTACAGTATCTCACCAGGGTTTTGAAAATTAATTATACAGAATTCTGCTTATTTGGATGGAATTTTTAATAGTCATTGTAAGATTTGTTTGTTGGATTCTAACCCTTAAAAAAGAGCAAAACATAAAATGATGCTGTCAGAAGAGGGAAAACTATATGCTAGTGGTAGAAAAGGTGGTGAAGGAAAGTTAGAGCTATTGATGTGCATGGAAGTGGACGAGTGGATTCTTTTGTCAACATAAAGCTTTGGCTAATATAAGCTGTCAGCCTTACTGCTGCCCCAACAAATTACCCCACCACTATTAAAGCTCCCAAGGAGAGAGGAACTAAAGTTAACATTTACATGTTAACATTGTCATTCAGTTAAAATGTCATTAGCAAAGTCATTACAGACCCATTACCAATGGTGTGGCTAAAAATTATGATTCATGCAGAAGTTAATGCTATACATAAATATGACAAACAATTTTTTAGGATACTTTATAAGGCTGATCCTCTCTTAGCATGGCTAGACCTTATGTTTGTGATTGACTCAACTTTTGGAAACGAGTAGACATGAAAAATACATAAGGATCTGTTGGAACAAAAAATTGTGTATATACATGTACAGTGACATTTCATTAAAATATTAGGGGCCTGGTGCAGAAAAATTTGTGCACTCGGAAGGTCCCTCAGCCCGGCCTGTGTTCTGTCTGGGACCCCTCGGGAGATGTCCACCTGCTGGCATGCCTGGCCACCCTGGGTGAGGGGCTCATGGCTGTTTGCAGGCTGGCCAAGCCCCCCAGTGTGGACCCTCACCCCATTGGGGTGTGGCAAGCCTGGGTGACGGGCTGAGGGCCGTTTTCAGGCTGCCCTCAGTCCCTTCAGGGTTCGAGTCCCTACTGGGGTACCTGACCAGCCTGGGTGAGGGACTGAGGGCTGTTTTCAGGCTGCCCACAGCTCCCATTGGACCAAGGTCCCAGCGAAGCTGGCTGGAATCAGGTTTCTGGGGTTTATTTATCTTCTATAATTGAAACACTGTTGCTGTGAGCCGAGGCCTAGGCAGGTAAGGAAGCCTCCTGTTTGTTTCAGTACCGTGGCTTCTATAATTGAAACATTGTTACTGTTAGCAGAGGCTCAGCCAGCTTAGGCAGGCAGTTGCAATGGAAGCCTGTTTACTCTAGCTCTGTCGCTGCCGGCTGCCATCTTGGCTGGGTTAATTTGCATACAGCTGCTCTGATTGGCTGGTGGGCGTGCCTTAGGCATCCCGGAGAGATGGTTAGTTTGCATATTACTTATTAGATTAGATGAAGCTAGCTGATAATTCCCTAATAATTTTTAATAACCAGCATTTCAAAGTAGCTTAAGTTAATTGCATAGTATTCTAATTAGTTTGCTTATTTAATTTAGCCCAAGAGACAAAAATGTTAATGAGAAAACTGTAACTAGACTTAGGGTATTTTAAGAAAACAAGGATTTCAGAACCAAATACTCATTGCTTAATGTGATTAAAGATAGAGATGTACCTATGCCTGATTTTCAAATTTTTTGATATAATATTTTTTAAATAACTTAAATAGAAAAGCAATACATTGGTATTGAAAAATATGCAATTGTATGGTTGAGGATCAGATTTTAATATTTAATTTGAAATTGGTATGTAAAGAGATCAGAAGATAACATTAATTTACTTCTTAGAAGCATATAATTTTGGATCTAAAAAGGACTATAGAAAAAAATCTGGTCTTATACATGTATTTTATAATTGTGAAAATGGAGGCCAGAGAGATTAGGGTCAAATTGAAGGCAGGTTTTGTGGTTTGAACCAGCTCCTCTGATTTCTCAAAGCTTTAAATTCAACTCTGACATTTATTAAACATTTGCAGAGTATCTGCTGTGTGGCAAGTATGATAGTAAGTACTAGAAGTGTCTCAAGAAGCTAACTGTGTAATAAAAGGTATGTAAACATCAATTACACTAATGTCATAACATTCTAATACAAGTATGTACATAATTCAGAGTGGGCCATGGCTGGACCTGACAAAATTCTTAAATTTACTGATACTCAGTGTTAGCCATTATTTAGAGACACACACAGTCATACACTGTAATATCCATCAAAATTTTAAATGTGCATTTCTTAGACCCAGGAATTCCACTCCCCAGGAATTAATCCTAAAGGTATACCAGCATGAGTTTGCAAAGACACATGGATAAGAATGTACATTTACATCTTTTGCTAGATAGATAAAAAATTTAAATGTCTATTTAGAGGAGACTGCTTAACGTACTTTAATATAATCATGAAATGAAATATGCCAGTGTTAAAAAGAATGACCCAGATCTTTACATGGTGATATGAAAAGAGCTCTAAGATATATTAAGAACATTAAATACACAGTACTATATATCTGTGTGTATGTATATTATGTATATGTAAAGTATCTCAGCAAATTAATAAAACTTAATTGTGGATACCTCTGGGTTCTTCAACAGGAAAGCATAAAGAATTTTACACATGTATCATTTACATACCTGAAATTTTTTACAAGAATGGCTTTCAGCAGAGGGGGGAATTAAATATTGCTTTAATAATTTTTAAAAACATTTTTTAAATGAACATGTAGCAAAACAAAACATTTAAGCTGAGGAAAACTGTAAAGGGCGGGATACAGAACTGTGTGCACGCTGTGCGTGGCAGGGAGCCTCTGCGCCTGCCCCGTGGATTCCATCCTTATGGGGCCCTTCTCCTTGAGTACGGGCCGGTCTAACTGTGGCTCCTGTCTTGGACTCTGATTCTCTCCTCTCAGATCACCAACTGCATGTTGTGAGAACACTTAGGCAGCCTGAGGAGGAAGGCCATGGTAAGGAAGAGCCCTGTCAGTAACCAAGTGAGTGAACTGAAACCTTTGGTCCCCAGTTGAGTTGAGGTGACTGAAGCCTCTGCCAACAGCTAAACTGCAACCATGAACATTTCTGAATTCTTCACACACAGAAACTGTAAGATGATAAATGATGGTTTTAGCCACTATGTTTTGGGTTATTCACTAATAGACAACTAATATGTTGTAATTTTAACTTAATAAAGTATAGGACAGGATGACCCATATCCAATGACTGTTACATGTGGGAGTGTAAAGGCCATTTAGAACCAATGGGGGACAATTCTGAAGGGGTTTTAGCTCCTGAGCTGGGGGTGGGGGGGTGGGGAAGGGAGCATTGGTTGAGGCCATCATTGGGTCTGCATTGCAACCCAGCTTTTCCCTTTGCCACTCCTGCTTTCTTCCCCTTCCTTTAGGTGTTGATCCCTGGGAGATTCCTTTCAAGTATTCTGAACTCTAAACTCTGCTGAGTCTTCTGCCTGGGGAAGCTAATCTGTGACAGCCAAACGTAATGTCTGTGGATCCGAGGTAGCTACTCCAGTTGTCACTGTGTCAGCCGAAAGGAGTGGGAGAGGGAGAGGAAGTGTACCACTTAATGTTTTATAGACTTTATGACATCATTTCCACTCACATCCCACAGGCAAGACTTATAATCACATTCCCCTGCACGAGAGGAGGCTAGGAAATACAGCCTCTAAGTAGCTAGCCATCTACCTAAAATACAGAGATTCTAAAGGTGTTTTAGTTATCTTTTGCTGTTGAACAAACCACCCCAAAGCTTAGTGGTGTAAAACAATAACCATCTTATTATATTCATGATGTTCCGTGGGTTCAAAATACAAAAAACACAGCAGAGATGTTTGGGGATGAGTAATAGCTGAGGACTGGAGTAACTGTGGATGGAGGACTCAGTCTCCAGATAGCATCTTCACTCCCATGCATGGCTCCTGGGCTGGCCTGTTGGGAAGACAGGTCAGATGGGATTATCTTCTGAGCATTTACTTGTGGTCTATTAAGTATAACAGTCTCAGGACACTTGTATTGACAGGGTGGAGACCTAGGAGGATGCTAAAGGCTTTTTATGACTGAACCTCTTAAGTTATATAAGTAGCATCACTCCTCTGTACTTTATTGGTCAGAGCCCACCCATATTCAAGGGGAGGAAATACACATCCCACCTTTTGATGGGAGGAGGGTCAAAGAATTAAAGCACCACAAGGGTAGGCATATGGGAACAATTACTTCCTGCCAGAGGCCCTGTGTGATATGTACTGCAGTAATGAAGATACAGAGAAAAAAATAGACCATAACTATAAAATGAAATTAATAGTTAATCTATTTTCTGACTACTTAGCACATATAACCCAACTCTCTTGCTTTTATATCCAATATAGAATTGGTAACTCCCCTATCATACTATATAAATAGAGCTAGGCCCTGGCTAGGTAGATCAGTTAGACCATCATCCCATACCCCAAGCTTATAGATTCAATCCCCAGTCAGGGCTAATACAAGAATCAACCAATGAATGTATAAATAAGTGGAACAACAAATTAATGTTTTCTCCTTTCCTCTCTCTTAAAAAAAAAAAAAAAAGCTTTGAGGCCCTTTCCTTTGTCTCAAAATCTTTAAGCTTCTAAATATAGCTCCAGAACCTTGGCACATGCGAACTGAAATGCTTTGTGGGATTAAGGCTATTTATAGGAGGAAATTAAATTAGTCTTTGTTAGATTGCTTATAGATTATACATCTTAAGTACCAGGTCCAATAGTACCAGTACCAGTAGTGGAACCCAATGTCTTCTATCCCACTTCCACTGTACAGGATTTACCATCTTCTTCAGCAGGAGCAGGACACGTAAGCTCCCTGCCAGAGAGTGTACTATACATTAATATAAATTATTTTCTAAATTAAAAAAATATGATAAGCCACAAGATCAAAGTAGAGAGGAAACTGAACCTACTGAGGTCTTTAAATTCTCCCAAGACTCCTGGGTTTACCTCATGTTCCTAGGGGTAAGGTGACCTTGGCTCATTGTTCTAGAACAGAAGCATCTACTTGGCTGCTGGGAAATCCTGGGATAACTGGAAGTCTAAAAGGAGCAGTAAAGCATGACTAAACTCCATTAACCTCAATTTCCCCTGCCAAGAAGAATAAAGGCCAATTTTTTTCGCCTGCTTTTTTCTTCTAAGACTTGAAGCAACCTGGTTTTTAAATTTTTATTATTTTTAATCCTCACCCAAGGATATTTTTTCATTGATTTTCAAAGAGAGTAGAAGGGAGAGGGAAAGATAGAAATATGGGTGTGAGAGAAACATATCGATTGGTTGCCTCCTGCATGTGCCCTGACCCGGAGCCTGCAACCAAAGGACATGCCTTGACCGGAATCGAATCCAGGACCCTTTGGTCTGTAGGCCCATGCTCTATCCAGAGTCAAACTGGCCAGGGCACAACCGGGTTTTTATGTGAGGTGTAGCACTGCAGGTATAAAGCTAATAATAGAATATATGCCTCCCCATAGTTCCCAAAACCCAAACGTCAATTCCCATAAAACATGAAGTGGATGTTTACTGTTTGCTTAGTCGAAGGAACCAAACAGCCACACCTTTTCATGGGATGGGGCTTGTTTTGTACTTGCAAACCTGGAGTGAGGAGGTGTATCCCTGGGCAACAGCATTCTCTTGGGAAATTAGAATTATCGCAAAACTCCTGTGCGTATTCATACTCTGACTTATGACCGCTCCTTGTTTATCCTACACTTCACTAGCCACCTGTGTGTGTCCATCTGTCTTCAAACCTTTTGATGGGATGTGTTCCTTGCTCCTTCCGCTCTATATCTCTATGGTTTGCCTTTAATGTTCTGTCATTTTCCTTTCACATCATTCCCATGTATACATAAGGTACGTTCTCAACAGGTTCAAGTTTGTCATTGTCATTTCATGTATTCTGCACCTTTCCTTCATTGTGACTCAGTTTATAAAATATATTGCCCTTTGATAAAACTGGAGTGATTTTCATCCAAATCTAGAATATTAGGACAAATAACTTGAAAGGGAGTGATTTTAGTAAAGTGTAGTACCCTGTAGAAATCTATTGATTGCCAGAAATGATACCTAATCATTTTTAATATATTTTGAGTCTTGAGAGTCCATATCTTATTCCACTGTGATCTTTATTGGAATTGTTTCTTCTATTCATGTTTTGTGGTTTAATTCATTAAGACTCTGTGCAAGAAAAGCAATTTTCAGAAGGAAAATGAAAAAACCACCCTAAAGGGGGGCAGAAAACTTTCTGCTAAGTGAGCCACCAAACAGACTATTAGGAGCTTCTATGCTTCCAATACAGTGACCTGTTATTTTCCTTAATGCTTTACAATTAAGGCTACTAATCGAGGGCTGTGCCTATTCTGTTCTCCCTGGGCAGTGCCCAATGTACTCAAGTTTGAACATTCTGATGTTAACTGGAATTAGGCCTGACCCTCAAGGTTGAGTAGAGCAAGCCAACTGCTCACCCCTAGGAGTAACAGTTAATATTTCTTAGGCACCACGCTACTGATTAGGGCACTGGGCAAGGAATTTTCCTAAATTGGCCTGATTGCCCAGGAAGAGGTCATTCCTTTTCCCTCATGAGCACCTCCCTCCCAGAGAGCAGGGCTGACTCACCCTCTGACTCAGCATGATTGCACACAATAAACGGTGGAGAAATTAGTCTCTGCTAGAGTTTCTGGTTATAGTAAGGCATATGTATGCAGTTAGTGACCAAAAAGATGCCAGATCTCAATTTCCTATTGGGCCCACCCATAATTCTTTCCCTGGTCCTTTTTCTCCCCTGAACCCACCACCAAACACATCAAAAGCATTGCCTACTCTTTTCTCTCCTCATAGTTCATATTGTTCCAGAGCTCAAAAAAGGTGTGTGTGTGTATTTAAATTTAAATTTAGCTCCTCTCTAACTAAGCTATTTCTTGGGCATTGGAGGAAGACAAACTGAGGTGGCATCTGGTTAAGTAGAGTACATAGAGCTCTCTTTTTAAAATAGTTGCCTAGTATGCTATTGTGTGCCTCTACCATAATGTATCCTAATCCCCCTAAAAAATAATGATTACCAAAATGTATAGGCACTGTTCAAAATATTATCAGAAGCCAATGAAGTAGACCCTGTTTTTAGCTCCACTTTACAGATGGGTAGCTAAAAGCACAGTGAGATAATTTGTCCCTAATCACACATCTAGTGAACTGTGGAGATGGGATTTTAATCCAGGCAATTCTTAACCACTGTGCTAAACTGCTTCCCTATTGATGGGATATTGAGGGCTTTCTCTAGATTTTTTTACTTACAGAAAATGCAATAATAAATATCCTTGTACATAAATATCTGCATACTTTTCTAAGTATATCTGTAAGGGCAAATTCCTTGAAATGACATTGTAGGGTCAGAGAGCAGCACATTTTTCTTGGGACAGAAAAGTTTGTTCAAATTTATCATGTGTTTTGAGGAGGTAGCATTTTATCAGAGGCAACAAACTATCCTTTTGATATATTTAAAATTTTACTAGCAAAACTACTAGAAAGCCAACTTAGTCCTTTACCAGATGAATCCAAGTGCCCTTTCTCATGTCATTTCTGTTATTTGCTTAGGAGTAGACAGGTAAACTGGAAGGGACCTGGGTCATGATAGTTCACTGATGATTTAAATGATTGTTTTTTCATCTGCAAAATACAGATATTAAATACTATCCACTTTACTTACCACCAGTGGTTTTATAGGCACAAATATGAATGATATACATTATTCATATGTACCATTAAGAACACTTACATGGTCCTGGCTGGTGTGGCTCAGTTGGTTTAGTGTTACTCCATGCACCGAAAGGTTGTAGGTTCAATTACTGGTTAGGGCACATACCCAGGTTGTGGATTTGATTCCCAGTGGGGTGTGTATAAGAGGCAACCAATGTTTCTCACATCAGTGTTTCTCACTCTCTAATCTTAGTACACTTTCAGCAGGTAGGCTCATTATAGTAAATATAAATTAATGAGCAAAGTTTTCAAGGCCACTCATTAATTTTATAAAGCTAAAACTATTGTCCTCTCTGAAAAAAGGAAAATAATTTTTAGCACTGTCTTACCTTTAGCTGTTTATTATGTATACTAGGGGCCCAGTGCATGAATTTGTGCACCTAGAAAGGAACTGTGAGCCCACCATGTTCCTCGCTCTGCCACCTGCTGCCAATGTCCTCCATGACCAGCACACGCCCTCTGGTGGTCAGTGCACATCATAGCAACTAGTGGTTCTGCCATTTGGTCTATTTGCATATTAGCCTTTTATTATATAGGATATCAGTGTATCTTCTTTAGAACTATGTTTATACCACAGTTTAAAGGTCTTAAAATTTGATCTCAGATAAGTTAATAACTAAATCATCCATAGCAAAGAATCTAAGGTTATTTAGTTTCTAATGTTGAGTAACTGCTTCCCTATAAATTTGGAAAATACAGAAATGTAGAAAAATAATCTATTTATTGACTAGAAAACCTTTTCTTATAGGGGGTTGGCAAAAGTAGGTTTACAGTTCATATAGAAAAAGTCATGCAGGTTATGATTATTATAATAGTATTAACTGTTTCCCATACTCATAACTATAAGCCAACTTTTGCCAAATCCTGTATAATTTATTGGTCATTTAGGACATTATCTCCCATTTCTTTAAAGTTATTGATAAATAGCCTTATTTAAGAAAATAATTTCTAAGTGATGAACAGTTCAGTAGTAATCAGTCACATGTAGTCATATGTGTGCTGACAAAACTTACTTTCAAATTATAATATAAACTTATTTTTAATATATGTGTGCTGACAAAACTTACTTTCAAATTATAATATAAACTTATTTTGAATATACTTGTATTTTATTGGACGATATAAATCACATTTCTATTTTATCCCCAACTTTCAATTACCTTGAATAATGTTCCTTCTTGAGTATATCCCTATCTCAGACTTGTACAAATGTAGACATAAATTGAATTCATTTTTCCTCTTTCTAACTTATCTAGATTCATCTATTTTTTAAACTGAGTTGAGAAATATCTATGAACTTCAACATGAAAATAACTTAGACTTGGGTGTCGTGGAATAGAAAAAGTTACTTTCCCTTTAAAAAAAAATTTTTTTTTTTAATTGATTTCTTAGAGGAAGGGAGAGGCAGAGGTGGAAGCATCAAAGATGAGAGTGAATCAATTGGCTGCCTCCTGCATGTCTCCCCCTGTAGACCGAACCTGCAACCCGAGCATGTGCCTGGACCAGGAATCAAACCATGACCTCCTGGTTCATAGGTACCACTGAGCAACGCCAGCCAGTCCACTTACTCACTCATTTATATGAATGAAACATGTAAGCACTCAAATGTACAAATAAAGCAAACATAAAATACATTTTTTGTGATTGGTTATGAGTAAATATATTTTCAAGAATCTGTCACTAGGCACTAGCCTAAATTTATTTACCCGAGTTTCCTTCCTGAATTTTTCTAAGAACTGGAAAAATAATACCGTTTTAGTCTGTTTGCGCTGCTATAACAAAATGCCAAGTGGCTTATACACTGCAGAAATTTATACATACAGTGAACAGAACTTTTACAAACAGCCTAAATACTGCACAGATTAGTAAATAAAAGTCCTTTTTAAAAAAATTCTATTTTGATCCTGTCCTGCCTCAGAGGTGTCAGCAGGTAGATCATGAGCCATCGGCTCCTCCGGGGCAAGCTGTAGACTACACGACTCTCAACCGAAGGACCAAGCACACCAGGCACCATGGAACAGTGTCGGTCAGCCAATGCCGAGGATGCCCAGGAATTCAGTGACGTGGAGAGGGCCACTGAGACCCTCATCAAGAACTTCCACCAGTACTCCGTGGAGGGTGGGAAGGAGACGCTGACGCCCTCGGAGCTACAGAACCTGGTGACCCAGCAGCTGCCTCACCTGATGCCGAACAACTGTGGGCTGGAAGATAGAATCGCCAACCTGGGCAGCTGTAACAACTCTAAACTGGAGTTTGGAAGTTTCTGGGAGCTGATTGGAGAAGCAGCCAAGAGCGTGAAGCTGGAGAAGCCTGTCCGGGGGAGCTGAGAACCTCCCCCTGGGATTCTTGGGGGGATGCTGGGGAAAGGGGATCTTAGAGACTGTGGGCCTGGAAATAAAACTCCTCTCTTAACCGTAAAAAAAAAAAAAAAAAAAAATTCTATTTTCACAGTTAATGGGATTTCAAGCTCGTGGTGCCAGCATAGTCTGGTTCTGGTGAAGGCCCTCTTCTGGACTGTAGATGGCCATCTTTTGCTGTGTCTTCACCTGGTGGAACGACCAGGGATCTCTGTAGGATCTCTTTCATAAAACATTAATCCCTTTCATGGCAGCTCCACCCTCATGACATAAGTACCTCCCAAAGACCCCACCTCCTAATGCAATCACATTGGACATTAGGACTTCAATGTATGAATTTTGACAGGACACAAACTTTCAAATCATAGCAAATGCCCAAATTGACAGCAGTCCTCAATTATGGGAAAATAATTGTCCATGGCAAAACAGATAACGAGTAAAATAGTTCAATCTTGTTCTGAATAATTGTGCTGAGAGCTACATTCTCCAAGTTGTGCCATCAAAATTAAAGAGATGATTTCAACAATGGTAATGGTGAACCTCAGTTTGCAATGTCTCGGGCTCTACTTATTGTATGTGCAATCAAAAGGACTTTGAACCTAGGTTAGTACTAGACTAGAAAGCATTTATTATCTTGTAATACTTTACATCAAAATTTTATTTCTAGTTAGTTAAAAGTAAGAACCGGGAGGCCTTGGTTTTAGAAACAACCTCCCAGACAGAAATTAAGTATTTAATATTAGATACTTGACTTGCTCCCTAAAGGTAACTACTAAAAGCAATATCCCCATATTTTGAATCATGACTTATTATATATCTTACTGGTCATCACCACTACCTATTGCAGTGTCTTGCACAGATACTCAATAAACATTTGCTCAATAAATAAGTGAATAAAAAGTACATGTACAATTACAGCCAAGGGAAAGAACATTTTATATATATTGGCTTTGGCAATGTAATTCCCAATCAGCAAAGTGAATACAGGTTATATAAACTGAGCTGTTTGGACAGCAAAGTAATGTATCATGGGAAATTATAATCATTGCTTTTACAACTGGGCATAATACTATAAAATATGTGCTGTTGGTGACAAACAAAATGAAGGAGGAGGACAGACAGATGGATCAACAGAAGTTCTTCACTGTTTCTGGAGGACAATCAAAATCAATGTTCTACTAAGACATGATTACTGACATTTACTTTTATGAAGGATTTGGACAAATGTGCAAATAGATTGCAATTTTTTAAAAAGTGATTTACTGGGCTAAGAAGTAAAGAAATCCATAATTAAAGGAATATTTCCAAATATATTCACATGGTAGGTAGAATAATGGCCCCGAAACATGTCCATGTCCTAATCCCTTGAACCTGTGAATATGTTACTTCACGTGGCAAAAGGATTTTGTAGACACAATTAAGTTAATGATCTTGAGATAAAGAGATTACTCTGGATTATCTGTGTGGTACAATGTAATCAGGAAGATTCTAATAAGACTGAGTCAGGACAAGAGTCAGAGGAGATTAGCTGCTTGCTTTAAAGAGAGTAGGAAGGGATCATGAGTCAAAAAGGCAGGTAACTTCTAAAAGCTGGAAAAGACTAGAAACAGATTGTGCCCTGGAGCCTCCAGTAGGAAAGCAGACCTGCTGATAGGTTAATTTTAGCCCAGCAAAACCTGTTTCAGACTTATCTGCAAAACTATAAAATAATAAATTTGTGTTTTAGGCCACTAAATTTGTGGTACTTTGTAGGACAGCAAGTCGAAATGAATACATTCATTAATCTGTACCTAACCTACAGAGACATGAATTTGTAGCCAACAAAGCTGAAATTTACTTCTAGTTCTCTGGGATTAAAACGAGTTATCCTTGGAAAAGTGATTTAGTTTGGGTTTGGGTCAGGAAAAAATACAAATGACTCTAGAGCGATGCAAATAACCAGGCCAAATTGAAACTAGACTTAATATAGCAAATAAATTGACCTTAATCTGGCTCTTTAATAAAACTTGAGGGTGATTTTAGGGGGGTAATTGTGTTTCAATAGACTCTATAATACACAATTGTGAATATTAGACTCTTATTATCTTCAATGTTTTATTTTTCACCTATAATTTGAACTGCATACCTGAATTTATCTACTTATCTTAAATATTTGGCTACAACCCTCCAAACTAATGTTTCATTTTTCTCCCATCCTTTGATTTGGAATTTTTAAGAACTAAAACATTTTCCTTCCATCCGGACCATGTGTCCTAATTCTAACACCTACAACAGTTCAGTTGCGAAAAGGCATGTAGTGTACTCACAGGTCATTAATGTGCAGGCATGAGAATGGCACCTAGAGCACAAGAGTGAGGGAGGTTCAATATGATGGAACTGCTGAGATGGTCAAAGAATGCATGCAAGAACAACAACCAAAAAAGGTACTTGGGAAGAACTATACTTAGAGGCAGATTAAAGAGAGCTCAGGTGCCACAATAATGGAAACCATTGGGAAGGAAAAGATTTGAGGACTAAGAAAAGGGAAATAAATGGAAGGACTGGTTTTGTAAATCATGTAAACACACAAAGTAAAAAGCAGCATGAGCTCAACTGGGGAAGTACCATTTAACCTAAGGAATGGAGAGCATGAACCTCATACCTCTGAAAACAACGCACAAATGAATCTAGAGCATCTTATGATGCTCAAAAAGGATGGGGCTCGTGAAAAGGGCACAGAAGCTAACCGGAAAGAACTCACACTGGCCAGAGCTAGTGATAGTATTGAATTGTAACTTCCCAAATAAAATATACTGTATACCTATGAGTTTGCAATGAATTGATCAAACAATAAATAAGTGGAGAGTGAACAGTTCCACTGATGAAAGTTAAAATTAGTATAGGAAAGTCTGCGGAGAAATAGAGCATTTGCATAGTTCAAAGTATCTCCACATATATATGTATCTCCATGTATGTACTGTTTTTTGTTTTATAGAGAAAGAAGAGGGAGAGAGGGAAGGAGAGAGAGAGAAATATGTGAAAGGGAAACATTGACTGTTTGCCTCGGACCCCACCTGGAGATCAAACCCAAAACCTGGGTATGTGCTCTGACTGGGAATCGAACCTGCCACCTTTCGGTGCAAAAGATGATGCCCCAACCAACCAAGAAACACCGGCCAGGGCTCTGCCCAATATATTTTAAAATTATAAATGAAAAACCACAACTTTACTGAGGGTAAACCCAGAAGACACCAACGTAATCAATCAGGTTAGTATCACTAGTATGGAAGGCAGAGCTCCATGATGACTGCTCCCTCCCCCTTTTTTCCCCACCTTTGCTATATGTGCCTTTCATAACCATCCAGTGAGCATGATGGATTTCAAGCCTGTGTTTAGGTACATTAGGTGACACAACTGACTTGGAGAAAGATAACTGGTTTGGGCCTGACCTAGTTGTACTAGCCTTTTAAAATCTGGGTCTTGAAGTCTGAGATTAAAAATGTGAGAGGGATTATACAGGAGGGCAATTCTCCTGCTGCCCTTGGAGATGAAGGCGCCACAAGGCAAGACCTGGAGAGTGGTTCTAGGAACTGAGAGTGATCTCCAGCTGCCAGCCAGCAAAACTGTTTGGTATTATAACCAGGAAACTGCACTTTGCCAACAAGCTGGGGAGAGGAGGACCAGATAAGGTGCAGCTGGCCGACCCCTTGATTTTGGCCTTGTGAGACCCTGAACAGACAGCCCAGCCATACTTTGCCTGGACTTCTCACCTCCAGAAACTGTAAGTGGGTACTTATGGTGCCGGGTCTGTAGTGGTTTGTTATTATGGCAGGAGTAGAAAACTACTCAACTCATCATAACACATCTACATCACGTCCTCCCTGATAGGGTGCTCTGAAAAGGACACATCACATCTGAAATTTCCTTGCCAAAAATAGAGTACATCATCTAATCATGAGAAAATATCAGCGAAATCTGAATTGAGAGACAGTCTATAAAATAACTGACCAGAACTCTTCAAAGAAATGGAAGTCATAAGGACAGGAAAGAGTGCCTGGAGCAGAAAAGGGACATTAGTGGTAAGCTGGTGAAACCTGTAGTTGAGTTAACAAGAACAAAAATTACAAGAAAACAAACCTCAAGTTACTTCTCTCTAAAATTGGGCTCGTCTATGTAGTCTTGAGCAATTCACTTGCTAGAACTTGTTTTTCCAATTGTTAGGTAATACAAAAGCATGTAATGTGTTTTAAGATTCTTTGCTGAAATAGTAAGTTACGCTGCTTACTCTGTCTTTTAATTACAATTTTTTTTCCTTTAAGATAGCTTAATTTTGGAAGACGTGGAGTATTTTAGAAGACTTGGTTGCTTCACAATCGTAATCATTTTGATGCAATAGTATAAATTACGAAAATAAATACTATTGATGGATGCAATCCAAAAATGAAAATTTGGACAATTTACTACATTGTGGGGACTTTTGTGGTTGTTGCTTTGATGTTTCTATTTTTAAAAATATCCTCATTCGAGGATGTGTTTTTATTTTTTATTTTTTAGAGAGAGGGAAAGGGAGAGATAAAGATCAGTGTGAGAGAGAAACATGGACTGTTTGCCTTTGGTACGCACCCTGATCGCAGATGGAATCCAAAACCCAGGTATGTGACCTGATTGGGAATAAAACCTGAAACTTTTTGGTATACAGGATGATGCTTCAACCAACTGAGCCACCCAGCCAGTGCAGATGTTTGCTTTTTACTTTTATTTAAAACTAGAGGCTGGTGCATGAATTCGTGCATGGGTGAGGTCCAGCCGGCCTGCCCCAATCAGGGCCAATCGGGCCAGGCTAGCCGCGGGGAGGGGACGGGGGAGGTTGGCCAGACAGCCCTGTACTCTGGTCAAACTCCTAGTCAAACTCTCAGTTGAGGAGACAATTTGCATATTAGGCTTTTATTACATAGGATTAAGGCATTAGCATATGAAACTATAAATATACAAAATCAACACTTGAAAGAATAACCATTTCAGAAGTTTTCTGAACTGAAGTCAAGATAGAAGCAAAAAAGAATTCAGTAACACACTATTTGAACAGATTGATTCAGACAAGACAAACTCCCTTCCAATAGGTAAAAAGGATAAAGGGCCTGCCTGGATTTACATGAGCTAAGAATCTATCTAATAAAGAGGTAATATGCAAATCGACCATCACTCTAACACAAAGATGGTCGCCCCCATGTGGACACTAGATGGCTACCACAAGATGGCCAGCAGGGGAGGGCAGTTGGGAGGGACCAGGCCTGTAGGTGAGGGCAATTGCGGAGGGACCAGGCCTGCAGGGAAGAGTTGGGGGAAGGGACCAGGTCTGCAGAGGGCAGGGGCAAACAAGCTGGCAAGGGAGGGAAGCTAGGGGCAACCAGGCCAGCAGGGGAGGGCAGTAGGGGGCAACCAGGCTGGCAGGGGAGGGCAGTTAGAGGCAATTGGGCCAGCAGGGGAGCAGTTAGGCATCAATCAGGCTGGCAGGCAGAGGTAGTTAGGGGGAATCAGGCAGGCGAGCAGTTAGGAGCCAGCAGTCCTGGATTGTGAGAGGAATGTCCCAGACTGGAGAGGGTGCAGGCTAGGCTGAGGGACACACACACACCTGTGCACCAATTTCATACACCGGGCCTCTAATCCTATATAATAAAGGCCTAATATGCAAATTGTCCCCTTGAGTGGTCATATGACCAGGAGTTCAACTGCTTGCTATGACATGCGCTGACCACCAGGGGACAGGGTGGAACATGGCGGGCATCCGCAACGTGGCACTGGCAGCCAGTGGCAGTGAAGCAGTTGCCAGTCCTGATGGGCCCTGGCGAGAGTGGGACCACAGCGGGATGATTGAACAGGTGAGTGGGTGGTGCCAGGCCACAGCAAGGTGCCAGGCAGGGCTGTGGGGCTGCAAGGCTGGGTCATGAGCTGGGGCCCAATCCCTGAAGGCCACCCCTAGCAACCCCCACCCGTGCATGAATTCTAGTGATATAAGTCTCATTCACTATAATCTTTTTCTTTGCTTCATTTCAGGGAAAGAGACATATATCATAGGGACTGAATAATAATATATCACATCATCAGTGATTATTGTATGAAATGCTCTGACTTGCTGCTCGTACATTTGGGTAACAATTCTTCTCTCCTTGTATCATAGTGAAACACAGCGCTTGCCATCCAGCTCAAGGCTGGCATAACGGCCTCCTTTGAGGTTAATGTTAACATCATTCTGGACAGAGCAACAGGAAGCATCTGTGTAGCTTACCACAAACCAAGATGGTCCATTCTTTCCCCATTTAAAGTAGAAATTCTGTTGGTATTAAATTACTTAATTGCTCTTGCTTTATAAATTTAAAATATTTAAATATATAAAACATCATTGTAGTAATCTCTTGAGAAAACAGTAATGATTGATGACTATGTAAATACTTATTTAATTCTTCCCAGTTGGTCAATATTGATTCTCCCCCCCCCCACCTCTATAATTGAAAGAAACTTGTACTATGAAAGCTATTCCTGCACATCTTTTGTTCTTATGTTCTAGAACCATCTACAATGACAGCAAAACTCAGGGAACAATGTTAGTCAATTAACAGCTGCCAAGTTACTTTGAAGAGCAGATGGTATAATCGATCATGTCCAACAAAATGGGGGAATAATTAAATAGGAGAGGATGCTTTTTGAAGAATTAAATAGCAGAAGATCCTTTTTGCTTAAGTACAAATAATGGTTCTTTATTGCTGTTATATCTGTTTGAACTTTTTGGCTTGGCTTTCAAAGTCCTCTTAATTGGGTCTTACTCTACTTCCTTAGTTCCTACCATTTCTCAACAAACAACCCCTGTTGTACTGTAGAGAAGGCAAGCTCACTCCTGTTTTACCTTATGGTATATCTTCGACCCAGATAAATAAAAATCCTACCCATTTAGATTCAACAAATACGGACACAGTATCTCCTACGTGCCAAGACTATACTAGAGATTTTCATGCGTTTTCTTGAATCTACACAAGCACTCTCACCGGTTTTTAGAAGCAAAAAAACCTCAGAGCTCTGAGAGCAACCCATAGTCACTCGATTAACAAATTGGGGCCTTGGTCTCCTCTCACTGCAACCTTCTCTCCTCTCTCTGCCCTTCTTTTCCCTACTAGGATCCCTTGCTTGCTCTTCAACAGCTTCCTGAAGTTATTTATCTTTGCAACTAGATGGTAAGCTCCCTGTGCACAACTGTGTATTATATGTATATTTTTTGCTTCCCTACCCCACAGAGCCTAACTCAATACTGTGCCCAGGGAGCACTCAAGAAATACTTCACTGAGAGAAGGCTAACCACTTTTGGCCGAGTCTCGTATTTTCAACTCTGCAACATAACTCTGTTTTTGAATTAAGTTCTATATGGTCAGAACTTGCTGTGAAAAAATACTTTCTTTTAGTCTTAAATACCTCACTTGAGATTCAAGTTATCGTTGACTTACAGGTCAATTTAATTCATGTTCAGCTGATCTACTTCCTTAGATGACTTTAATCACAACCCTGTTGATTTTATTTTTCCAAGCAGAGAAGTCCTATGTTTTCTTTCATTCTTTTGACCACACAATGGCTCCTTCGTGTCTCTGAGATGTGGCAAGCTAAATGGCATGGACAAGCTGCATTTTGATGAGATAATTTATCCAGTGTCACATGTTCTCATCAGCCAACAAATCTGCTACAGACATGTTTAGTTTGGCCATCAGTTAAAAAGAAAAAAAAAGGAAACAATATTTTTAAGCCCAATGCTCTCAAGTTCCTCTCTGCCCCCATCATTGTTATGGTCATCAGCCAGGCCAGTTCAGACCTTTATCTTGTGCCTAGACTGGGAATAACATAATGAGGACAGGGAATATCTTATTGACTATTGACCACTGCAGGATGTCACAAATTTCAGCCTTATAACATATAGTGAACTCCTCACATTTTTGGTCCCAACCCACCAAAATATACATATACATGTACAGAACTGGAAAGAGCTATTTTGTGAAATAATAATTTGACCACAACTTTGGATATTTTCTATTCTACATCATTCTATTCTTTTAAATTTTTTATTAATTGATTTGAGAAAGACACTGATTTGTTGTTCCACTTATTTATGCATTCAATGGTTGATTCTTGTATGTGCTCTGGGCAGTGATCAAACCTGCAACCTTGGCTGTTGGGACTATACTCCAATCAACTGAACTACCTGGCCAGGGCTCTATTCTTTTTACTAGGTCATAAGCTGCTAAATTGATTTCTTAAGTTCCCTGTTTCAAACACACTATGCCACAAAGTTCAGGTAAGGGCTTTTACTATTCTATCACCTAGTACCCTGGATAAGAAGGCACCTGTAATCATTTCCTTAGAGCCAAGTGCTAGGGAAATGCCTAGCAGTCTGGCACACAGCTCAGTGAATAAATGCTTGTGGTTTTGTGTTAGCTGAGCCTGTCCATACTGTGAAAATATATAGTTCAATTGTATTTTTTAAAGTTACATTTTCATGTACTCAAGAACACCAATAAGTTTAATCAAAAAGAGAAATACCACATAAATCATGCAAGAAAATAGTACTTATGTAAGTATGGTTTTAATTAATTTGATTTCCCCCCCAATACTTTAGTGATTGATCCTATAGGAAGGCCCTTTTCAGTTTTCCAATTAAAGTCCTACTTTGATCCCAAGCATTCTCTGAATTCAGTGAAGAAAGAAGTAGAAATTGACAGTTATGGAGTGACTATTATAGATCAGATATTATACTACATATGGTCCTATAAATCATCTTATTCAAGCAATTATATTAAGAATGGGGGCAATCAGGTTTGAGAAGGCTAGGGAACTTGCCCCAGTTTGTACAGCTAGTAAATAAACATTAGCTCTTAGATTCACATGTGGTTTCCTGATCTAAGCCCCACACTTTGTCTACTACCTGACACTGTGCATTTTAAAACAAGATACTAGTACCTGTCCTATAATGTTAGTTGGAAGTATTACACATGTCAATAATCTACTATTCCCTTTGTGGGATGACTCTTTTTGGAGATTTTTCATAACTCTTTATATGCCTCATCAAAAAAAAGTCTTCTTCAATACCTCCTATCGAAATTTAAATGCATTTCCTTCTTTAGTATGGTTAAGGAAAGAGCCCTTACCTGGTCCCAATATTCTCCTGTTGTGTGTTCTGTATATACTCTTCCTGTACCTGTGACTGAATCTGAATCAGGATACCAAAAGCTCAGCTACACTTAAAATTCTTGGTTGCAGACTTTCAATTATTTGGATATTAAAAAATTTCTGGGGGGGGGGGGGGGGGATCAGTGGCCTGTTTGTGTTTTAATGAAAATATTTGTTATGCCATAATCATAGTCTTCTTTCACCTTCTTTCCTATGTTGAATTCAATTTGACTAATACTTAGTCCACTGTCTCAGTACTGTTTAAAAATGAAACAAAACAATACTTCCTGACCTTGAGCCGTACTGCCTGTAAGGTATTTATTGGCAATCAACCAAAGAGAGCAGCTGGAGAGGGTACCCTGCCTTGTGCCTTAAATGCACTATGCTGTTTAATCCTCACAACAACATAACGAGATTGGGACTATTATCACTCCTGTTTTAACAAATGAGGAAACTAAGAGGTTCAGTAGCTGGCCCAGGGTCGTGGTACCAAGAAAAATGGTGGAGCCAAGTTTCTAAACCAGATGGCCTTGACTGAAGATTGAGCTCTTAACCACTGTGCCTCTTGCATAAGAGGAACAGAGGGAAGCAATGCCCCCTGCCCCACAAAACCTAGAAAACAACGCAGGGACAACACTTCAGGGACAAGATTTTGAGCAAGGCATCAAAGCAGGATGGGATTTAAATGGAAGAGCTGAGAGCTGAGGCATTACAATAGACAAGAATGGGCAGGGCTTGTTGAGTGGGTAAGAAATAGCATCAGCCTAATAGACAAGGGTGGGTAATTTAAAAAAAATACATTGTTATTGATTTCAGAAAGGAAGGGAGAGGAAGAGAGAGAGATGGAAACATCAGTGATGAGAGAATCACTGATCAGCTGCCTCCTGCATGCCCCCTACTGGGGATTGAGCCTGCAACCCACCCATATGGCCTTGACTGGAATTGAACCTGGGACCTTTCAGTCTACAGGCGGACGCTCTAGCCACTGAGCCAAGCTGGCTAGGGTAGGGGTGGCTAATTTTTAATAGATTCTTATCTACTTCAGTTTCCTCATTTCTTTCTGGTTTTCCTTAATAAAACATCCTGGTCAGTGTGGCTCAGTGGTGTTCCTTTTCACTAATCGTTACTTAAAACATGACTTCAGGTGGAAAGTTGTTTTCCTTAGCCGACGGTCAGGAGTCAGAAGAGTGACCCAAGAATGCTCCTAGCCAGGCTGTGACATCACCTCTGCCTGCGCCAGGAGGAGAAGGCAGTGAAATGGCACCAGGGACACGTCTTGCCCCTGCTGCTGCCCGTGACTATCTGGTTCCTAGGGGATATCTTTGGCCCATGTGGGGATTTAAAAATAAAAGACTTTCTTGGTTTCTAACTTGGCATCAGGTAATAGTCCCCAGGTTTCAGTGCCTGCCCTGTGTTAGAACTTGGGAGATTACCTGATCATGTGTGTTTTGACGATAGTTGAATCTATATTACAGAAAATTCACACTTACATCATCTAAAGCTAGAATGTGGATATCTGCCAAATACAACACTTGTCTCAGAAGCATTTCCTTGCAGGGCACAGTAACCACAATAAAACCAAAATCTTTGTTTTAGATAGAAACATGACCAGCAAATGTTTCCAAAACAGAAATACTTAGAGTGAAAAAAAAATTTGTGTCTATGGCCATCATAACAGTGTGGTTTTTAAACACTTCAGCTTCTACACACATTTCACTTCTACCTTTTTACCTTGTTGGGAATTTTTTTTACACTAGCTAGGGGCTCTTTGTAGGACTTTTGAGTCTGCCTTTAGAAATGCCAGAAGAAGCATTTGTAGAACTAGGGAAGGTTTATATTTACAACCCTCGTCCTCCAAATGACAAGCAAAACCCCCACTAAATTTGTATAACTGTGTCTGCTGTCAGTGTCTTTTTTAAACACGTGGTGATGTGTCAGTAAACATTTGCCATAAAGGCAGTGCATTTCAATTGAAAAATACTTTTTTTGCATCCTTAAAACAACGGGTAGACTTAGATATTAGACTTCACAAAGATGAAATAAGCCACTGGTTGGGACTAATGAATGAAGAGGGCTCCAGCTGCTGGGTGCTCAAAGTTTGTTTTTGGCAAAGAACACATGGAAGGAATTTAGCATTTCCAGGCACCTTGGAAAGCTTAGAGTGAAAAGAAGTTTTGAAATCTTACTGGAAAGCTTTAGAGCCAAGTAGGTCTATACTATTTGAAAGTGAAGACAGTTACCTCAACTGTATTTAAAAGGAGAAAGAGAAAGGAGGAGGAAAGAAAGAAAAAATAATATTCTTGGGGGAATCAAATGAGAGCACATGCATAAAAGTGCCCAGCGAAGGTACGAAGATGCATTAGCTCCTCAATAATGTTAGCCAAATACAGTACTGGGAATTTTATTGGGCAAAGAGGATTATTTAAGCTCAATTATGTTAGTTTTGTTAGCACCTGCAGCTTCTAGGAATTATGGAGACATCACACCTGAAATAAGTTCAATTACCAACTGAAATATACACTGATCAATCAAATTCACCAATCCTATATAATAAAGAGCTAATATGCTAATTAGACCAGACGGCATGCTGGCAGCCAGGACTGCTTTGAGGACCCAGCCCCTTGCACGAATTTCATGCATCCGGCCTCTAGTGTTGCAAATAAAGTGGGATTTCTTTCTCAGTTGGGTCATAATTCCTCAAGTCTGGGTTACTTAGCTCAGCTGGTGGACAAACATGATGGAGTACAACCATGTCCAAGTCAAGCTTTATAAAGAGAAAGACACTGAAACACTAAGATTATGCACCATATCCCTATCCCCAGATACACATCATCTAAACAAGTTTACTGGCCACTCGGCGGATTGCATAAATGGGTGCAGCCCGCACAAACACAAGTTAATTTCTTAAAAAATTCAAAGCATTATCTATAAAGTCACGTCACGTTCAAGGAACAAGTTGTTCAAAAACACATTTTTCAAGTCCATTAGAGTTAAGAGAAGTAATTTCCTTGTTATGACAAATTGTGTTTGATCTCCAAATGCTTAAAAGATTTGTAAATTGAACAGAACTTCACAACCCATGTTTCCAAGATGATAAAAATCAGTTAATTTTAATTACTTTAGCTTTTTCTACCAGAGAAAGAAAACCCCCCACAAAAGAACACTTCAACTATTCAGGTACACTGGCATTTGGGGGGAAAACTTAGATGATAAAGATGGGGGTCAGTATGAAAATAACACGATACATGCATTACCTGAACTTACTTTAAAATTCTAAATTTGTAAGCTCAAAAAAAACCACAAAAACAAACCAAAAACATGTTGAAGTGGAGTCATCAGTTATTTCTTCATGCACTGTAATAAATTTAAAATGCAAGAGATTCAAGGCAGTCAGATTACAAATCAATTCCCATTAGGTGAGCCAAGATGTGCCAGAAAAATAAGTATAAGACTCACCATAACCTGTAGAACAAACAAAATGACCCTCTGGCTATTTTCTAATATTCTCCTCTTTCTCACAAAAATAGTAAAGTATCTCTGCAATTCACTCTCCCCCAGCCAGAGTTCTATGGGAAGTGTTGCAAGTGGGCAGCACCTTCCTCTCTCACCACCGCGCTAGCTATA
>PVJC01018859.1:0-30834 GCA_004026665.1 Murina feae | reverse complement strand
ACCACGAGGCGGGGTTTTCCCTGCTTTCTGGTGGCTGGAGGAAGATGGGCAGTAGGCAAGCTTGGGAGGCAGGCCGCACCCAGCCCTGGTCACAGCTCAAAAAAGAGAACAACATGCAGGGGAGGGCAAGAGTCTGAGAGATCATCATAGAGGGGGTGCCTGCTCCAAGCCTCCACAGTGTGCCTAGGGGCAGGCCCCCAGCAGGTAGACACACACAGGAGGACTGCTCCGAGCCTCAGATGCGGCTGGGGGCAGGTCCCCAGTGGTCACACACACACAGAAGGCGCCTGGCAGACTGGAGCCATCATAGGACATCCACTGAGGGGTCCCAGACTGTGAGAGGGCACAGGCCAGGCTGAGGGACTCCCTGCACCCCGAGTGCACAAATTTTTGTGCACCGGGCCCCTAGTAATACATATTGGGAATGACAGGGCTTTCATTGTACACTAGAGGCCCGGTGCACAACATTTGTGCACTGGGAGGGGGAGGGGAATGGGGAGGGGTTCCTCAGCCTAGCCTGCACCCTCTTGCAGTCCAGGACTCCTTGGGGGATCCTTAGCACTGCCACAGAGGTGGGAGAGGCTCCTGCCACTGCCACTGCCCGGTTTCTAAGTGGCGCTCCCCCTGTGGAAGTGCACTGACCACCAGGGGACAGCTCCTGCATCGAGCGTCTGCCCCCTGGTGGTCAGTGCATGTCATAGCGACCAGTTGTTTCACCGTTTGGCCAATTTGCATATTAGCCTTTTATTATATAGGATTTTTAACAGTAGTAAAAGGTTGAAAACTACCTAAGTATCTTGTCAGTAGGGATCTGTTTAAATACATTTTCTTATATCTGTACAGTGGTAATAAGATGCATTTGTAAAATCAGTGAGGGTGTTCTTTACTGAAGAAAACTTCCCAAATATGTTTTTTGGGTGAAAAAGCAAGGTGTGCTCTATTCAAGAATGCTATTATTTGTTTTTTAAAAGGAGCTGGCAGTGGTAGACCTTGTATTGTTCTGAAAGAATACATGAGACTGGGAATCAGAACTGAGTGGCTGGAGGACAGTTTTGGGGAAAAGACTTTTTATTATATACTCATAATAAATACTGAACTATATGGATGTAATAGTTATACTAATAAAAGGGTAATATGCTAATTAGATCAGATAGACCAGATGTCTTTAGGACATCCTTCTGGACAAAGCTGCAGCAGTGGCAGCAGCCGCAGCAGGGTAATGGGGGCAGTGCTTTTCCCTGATTGGCCTGGTTGCCTCCTACAGAGGGAGGCCAGACTGTGGGCCTAAGCCATCAGTAGGACATCCCCTGAGGGCTCTCAGACTATGAGAGGGGGCAGGCCAGGCTGAGGGGAGCCTCCCCCCACCCTCAGAGCATGAATTGTCTTTCACCCAGCGTCTAGTGTAAATATATTGAACTATAAAAATGTAATACCTATGTTTTTAAAATTCTTCTGATTCACAGTTCTAATAAACAGCTTCTTTTACTGTTTCGTTACAATGTAGTACAGATACTGGTCCATATTAAGTGAAATTGTATACAGGCAGCTGGCAATTGTCTTGCCTTGTTTAATCTATTTTTTAATATAGTCTCCTTATAGAAAAAAAATGCTTTTGGTTTTTGTTTGCTTAAATGTGAACAGAGTTATAAAAGATTGAATACACATTATTCATCACCTTGGTCAAAAAGTTGCTCTTTACTTCAGATTTTATATCAGTGTATAGATTTCTTTTCAAGAATGTGATCTGTTGCAAAGGAATTTTGATTGTCTGTACGTACCAGACGGGGTGGAACTCTACGGCATGGTGTTCTACCTCCACCTGGTGGTAACAATTGTGTGGTTCATGGAAATGGGATAGAAAAAAAGCCTTTAAAACAAAGAATTCCTGCCATCTTGTACAAATTATCCCTCCTACTACCAAAAATATGTCATATAAAGTTATGGGTAATGGTTACACTGTTGCTTATAGGCATAAGATGGTAAAAGTACTGCCATCTTTTTTAAAAATTAACTTATTTTTTTATTATCTGAGTGTTTTTTAATTTGTTTTCCCCAAACTTTACTGCCATCTTTTAACTTTTTGTTGAAAAAAAAATATAGGATTAATGTTAAGCATCCAAACTTTGTTATTAATTGAGGATAGAACGCTAAAAAGTACTAACCATTACCACACAATAAATGATAATAAATATCATAGTTTATTCCATATCTTGTTCCATCCCAGGCACTTAGGAAAGCCGTATGTAGTATATAGTATTTAATATTAGTTATGTATTAAATACATTTGCATATTTGAGAATTAATAATTATGAATTATATATTTTTAAAAAACACCTCTGGAATATCAGGTATATAAAGCGTATGATGAAGTTAGTAGTTAGAGAGGTTCACCAAGGATATAGAATATATTTATGTGGTTTCAAATTATTAAAAAGCCAGTATAAATGAAAAGACATGGGATATTAGTTACTGGTACAGGGTCCTGATATCCCATGATGCCAAGCATTAATCCTTTAGTACTTAGATCTTTGTGAGTGAGGGAATCAGTGATGGACAAGCACTTGAGTGGCTTGGAACAAGGCCTGTTGAACTTCTTTGGAACTATTCAGTACTTTAACAAATGACTTCAGCCTTTGTTTAATGAGTTTGTTTAGTTTTAATGAAATGAGACTATATATCTTTCTTTTCCTATAGATTTTTAAAATCATTATCACAGTTATTTTAAAGTCATTATCTCTTAATTCCAACATCAAGATTTTGTATGTGTCTATGGTTGATTTTTTTTTTTCTCTTGACTCTTGGTCACTTTTTCCTGTTTACTCACATGTGTGGTCATATTTTGTCACAGCATTGTGGGTGATGATGTAGAGATTCTTAATTACGTTAACTTTGTCAGAAGAGTTTTGCCTAGCAGGCAGTTAAAATGCTGCAGGATAACCTGGTCATATGCAGTAATTCTAGGAAGATAGGAGCAGGGGAGAGGGAGAAAATACAGTTTGAAACAAACCTAGGCTGAGTCCTGCTGAATGAAAATCACTGGTAAAACATTGACTGTTCTGCTCACTCGCCTCTTTTCACATGTAATAGCAGATCTAAAATGTAAGTTTTTGTATTCTCGACACATGCTACATATAAACTTTATCACAAAAATATAAATTTGAAATGATAGAACACATAATACTTTAAAAGGTGAACGTTAAAACTGGGAATTTTACTTGATTACAAATGCTCTGGTGTTCAAGAGATGGATCTGAGTTGCAGGGACATGTTTCACTATTATCTCAAGTCCTTGGGGAATGAGTCACTGAACACAGCTTTCCAAAGAATTTAAGGTTTAATTTAATAATTAAAACATTTTTTACCATTATGAATTTAAATGTTTATGAATTATACTGTTTTTAATAGTGTATATTAGAGTATATATTATAGACACACAGCATTTTATCATTCTTGTTTCTGCTTTGATACTCTCGAGTTTTCTTCCTTAAATTCATCTTATTTCCTAGGCTTTCTTGGTACTAATTTCTGCTGTTTCTTCCCCTGTTCTTTTTCTTTCTCCCTGCCAATACTTCTGCAGTTTCACTTATGGATTCCCCTTTTTTCTTCCTTTCACACATTTATTGCCAAATATAGCTAGCACTGCCCTAGGGTCTGGGCATGCAAGAGTAAACCAAGTAGGCACTTATTTGCCATTCGGTAAGAAAATGCTAAATCTCTTTGCAGCCTGGCCAGTGTGACTCAGTAGTTGAGCTTCGACCTATGAACCAGGAAGTCACAATTTGATCCCTGGTCAGGACGTATGCCTGCTAGATCCCGAGTGAGGCATGCAGGAGGCAGCCAATCAATGATTCTCATCATTGATGTTTCTCTCTCTCTCCTTAGGCACCCCTCTGTGAAATCAATAAATATTTTAGAAAAAATAAGAAATCTCTTTGCAAATATCAATAAGTGCTGAGATTATACTACATACATATCCGTTCCTACAGTGCAGTGTAACATGATTTTTGCTGTAAGTCAGAACCCACCTACATAAGCACCTACGTCACTCACATTGAGCACATACACAGCAATAATGAAGTGAAACACACACAAAAAAAATGTAAAAGAAAGATAATTCCTGGCCTTTACTTGTGGTAAATAAATAACAAACAACATAAAGCATATATGTACTATGTCGAAATGACAGAATTTTTTTTTTATAAATGGAGATGGCGATGTGGTAACCACAAAATGACCTACGCCAAGTCCAGTGTAACCCGAAGACTGTCTGTAATTACTTTTTAATACTTAATCATCTGAGAGTTCTTCTGAAGGGAGAAACTTATTTTATTGACCTTGGAATCTCCAACAGAGAGCATAGCACCTGCTAACAGAGCATAGGCTTAATAAATATTTGTTCAGTAAATGAACAAATTGGGACTCATGATAACCTTGGAAACAGTGGTCTAAAACTGCTCTCCAGTACGGAAGCCACTAATCAAATGAATTCATTTCAGTTTAAATTAGTTAAAAATAAGCAAAATTTAAGTCAGTTCTGTCACACCAGCCATATTTCAAGAGTGCAGTTATCATGCATAGCCAATGGCTACTGTGCTCAACAGTGCAGACACAGAACAGTTTATCACTGGTGAAAGTTCTGTTGGATAGGGTAAGTGTAGTGTTACTCTGTGCTCAATGGTTCCAGATTGTCATCCTTTCATTAGTTGTTCTTTTTATATTTTCTTTGCCTCTTTACTTGTCAGCTACCAGTTATCCTTTCATCTTCTAATTTGTTGTTACAGTATTTCTAATTTTTACCTCAGTTCATCTAATTTGTGACTAGGGCTGCCCATAGTCTTCCATTTCTTACAAAATTTCTGATTCTAGATTGAATTACACATAAAGTTACTATATAACCAAGTTCTACATAAATGACAATTTTATAAGTGATTTCATTATCTTCTCTGAATGAATATTCTCTAGGGCAATTATATTCATACTCATTGATTTCCCAGTTTGCTCTCTTAAAAGGTAACTGATAACTAATTGCTTACTTCCCTACAGTTTGCAATCTGTGCTGGAAGATATCCTCGTTGCTACTTCTGATGGACAGCTTCATCTTATTCACTGGGAAGGAATGACAAATGGAAAGAAAGCTATCAATCTTTCCACAATACCCTTTTCACTAGATCTACAGTCATCTAGAGGTAGTTATACTTTCTGCATGGGCTACAACCAGATAATTAATATTTTATATAACCTAATTAGATATTTTAATGGATGAACATTGATTTTTCTACTTTGGAATTAATTATGCAAGGGAGTTGTTTGTGTATATATGTCTCAGTAGGAAGGAGTGGTTGCATTGCGTAGTGGTTGCATTTTTTTTTTGCCTTTTTAACTATCCTTACAGGGTTTTTAAACAAAAAGGTTAGGGAATTATTTATTACTAGAGGCCTGGTGCACGGATTCATGCACCAATGGGGTCCCTCGGCCTAGCCTGTGAGGATCGAGGCCAATCTCTAACATCCCCCAACGAATCCCAGATTGTGAGGGAGGTTCTTGGGTGACACCCCCCGAAATCAGGCTCCCTCCTCTCTAGTTCTGGGTGCATCACCCGAGAACTGCAGCTGCCAAGTCACCACAGCTTGGCAACTTCTGCGTTGAGTGTTTGCCTCCTGGTGGTCATTGCATGTCATAGCTACCGGTCAGACGGTCAAATGGTAGAATGGTCACTTAGGCTTTTATATATATAGACTAGGAGGCTGGTGCACAATATATTGTGACCTCGGGGGCAGGGAGGCGTCCCTCAGCCCAGCCTATGCCCTCTCACAATCTGGGACCCCTCAGGGGATGTCCACCTGTAGGCATGCCTGGCCAGCCTGGGTGACGGGCTGATGGCAGTTTGCAGGCTGACCAAGCCCCCCACATCCGCCCCGCCCACCCCGAGGCCTGCCACCCGCCCTGTGTGCCCCGCCTACCCCACATACCCCATGGCCTGCCACCCACCTCTGTGGTTGCGCTGCTGGCCTCCATCTTGGCTGAGTTAATTTGCATACAGCCACTCTGATTGGCTGGTGGGCATGGCTTGGCTGGTGGGCGTGGCTTAGGCATCCCGAAGAAATGGTTAATTTCAATATTACTCTTTTATTAGAGTAGATTGCCAGCGTGTGTTACATGTACCAGTCACTTGGTCATACAGATGGACGGTTGGTCACTTAGCCTTTTATATATATAGATATTTCATGTACTTTTTTTTTTTTTTTATCAGCAGGTTCATTCCTGGGCTTTGCAGATGTGCACATCAGAGACATGGAATACTGTGCCACACTTGATGGGTTTGCTGTGGTGTTTAACGATGGTAAAGTGGGATTTATTACACCAATGTCCAGTAGATTTACTGCAGAGGTATGACTGGCTTTGTTATTTTTTTGTTTTGTTTTGTTTTTTAAATCTTTATTGTTCAGATTATTACAGTTGTTCCTCTTCCCCCCGCCCCCATAGCTCCCCTCCTCCCAGCTCCCACTCCATCCACTGCCCTTACCCCCATACACACTGTCCTCATCCATAGGTGTACGATTTTTGTCCACTCTCTTCCTGCACCCCCAACACCCTTTTCCCCCTGAGAGTTGTCAGTCCAATCCCTTTCTATACCCCTGATTCTATTCTATTCACTAGTTTATTCTGTTCATCAGATTTTTTATTCACTTGATTTGTAGATCCTCTTGTTGATAGATACGTATTTGTGGTTCATAATTTTTATCTTTACTTTTTCTTCTTCTTCCTCTTCTCAAAGGATACCTTTCAACATTTCATATAATACTGGTTTGGTGGTGATGAACTCCTTTAGCTTTTTCTTGTCTGTGAAGCTCCTTATCTGACCGTGAATTCTGAATGATAACTTTGCTGGGTAAAGTAATCCTGGTTGTAGGTTCTTGCTATTCATCACTTTGAATATTTCTTGCCACTCCCTTCTGGCCTGCAAAGTTTCTGTTGAGAAATCGGCTGACAGATGTATGGGTGTCCCCTTGTAGGCAACTAACTGCTTTTCTCTTGCTGCTTTTAAGATTCTCTGTCTTTTGCCCTTGGCATTTTAATTATGATGTGTCTGGGTGTGGTCCTCTTTGGATTCCTTTTGTTTGGGGTTCTCTGTTTTTCCTGGACTTGTAAGTCTATTTCTTTCACCAGGAAGGGGAAGTTTTCTGTCATTTCTTCACATAGGTTTTCAATATCTTGCTCTCTCTCTTCTTCTGGCCCCCCTATAATTCTGATGTTGGTACGCTTGAAGTTGTCCCAGATGCTCCTTACACTATCTTCATGTTTTTGGATACTTTTTTCCTTTTGCTTTTCCGGTTGGGTATTTTTTGCTTCTTCGTATTTCAAATCTTTGACTTGATTCTTGCGATCCTCTAGTCTGCTGTTGGTTCTCTGTATATTATTCTTTATTTCAGTCCGTGTATGCTTAATTTCTACCTGGTCCTTTTTCATATTCTCAAAGGTCTCACTAAATTTGTCTGCAGTTTCTAGAAAATTCTTGAAAAACTGTGGTTTTGAACTCTATATCCAATAGTTCGCTTTCCTCCATTTCTGCCATTTGTGACCTGTTTCTTTGTCTTCGCATTTTGGCTACTTCCCTGCATTGATATGCAAAAGCCTTTGCATGCAGGTTGGGTGGGGCAGGGTCTCAGGGAATCAACAGGGCGGAGCAAACAGCTATTGCTGATCCTCAGGGCAGCCCTAAGAGGTACCAGGTCTCAGCGTCCTGCAGTAATTGCTGCAAACACCACCAAGAGAAAGCCGCTCTGGATTTCTTCCCGGTGCCAGGTAGTCCACCCTCTGATTCCCCAGAAACTTGCCTGGAACTGGAGTTCAGAGCTATGGGGAGCTTGTGACTCCCTTCGGATTGAAAAAGAGAACCGCGTCTTCAGTCTCTAGCCCTCTCCAGAGCCCTTTCCATGCACGCCTCCGTACCTCTGCACTTCACTTCCCTTCCATGCCTCCTTTGAGGCTCAGTGTGCTTCTCCCTTAACTTCTAGTTATAGAATTTCCACTCAGCCAGCCTTCCTGTGGTTCTGGGTGGTGTCCGCCCTTTCTCTTCATTGTAGTTTTGAAGTGGTTGTGCAAGGCAGCAATTTCAGGTGTTTACCTATGCCACCATCTTGGTTTCTCCTGACTGGCTTACTTTGAATGTTTGTTTTATTTATCATGCATTGAGTAATTTTAGTTTGTTACTAAATCCCTTTCCCATTTTTTAATTTATGATTTTATGGGTTATTGTTAATTAATTTTTATTTAGTATCTTTATTGAAAGTATTACAGCCCTAACCAGTTTGGCTTAGTGGATAAAGTGTCAGCCTATTGACTCAAGGGTCCCAGGTTCGATTCCGGTCAAGGGCATGTACCTTGGTTGCGGGCACATCCCCAGTAGGGAGTGTGCAAGAGGCAGCTGATCGATGTTTCTCTCTCATCGATGTTTCTAACTCTCCCTCTCTATGAAAAATCAATAAAAAAATATATATTTTTTAAAAGTATTAAAGGGGTCCCCTTCTCCCCCAACCCCCCACCCCGTTCATCTGTGAGTTCCTTTTTAAAACAAAAATATATATATACACGTATATAGTATAAGTAGACCAATAATTATCTATTAGACATGCTAAAGAAAAATGAGATTTCCTGCTCTCCTGGCTCTCGTTACAACCAAGTTTCATTCTTGTAGGCAACTACTTTTTGTTCCTTTATTGTTTATTTTGCTATTCATCTTCACTACTCTGTGTATTTATTTAATTTTTAGTTTTTAGGCTGTGTTTATATACCTCCAACTGTGGAAAATGACCACATACTTCCCTCTTCCCAGCTTCCACCACATACTTTCCAGCATAGTTGTTGTGGTTTTGATTAGAATACTATTCGTTGTTTACATTGATATTGCTTTGTACACTTATATTAGTACCTGCCACATGTGAGATGTTATATTTTTATTTTCCTGTAGATTTTTTTCTCCCACTTGGAATTAATAATTCTTAGTTCTTTTCATTTGCTTAGTTTCTATGTATTTACCACTAACTCAACCCCAGACTATCTGCTAGTTGTGTAAATATCCTCTCCATTTTTTCAAACACATAAGTGTTTTTTCATTTCATATTCTTCTAGAAATTTCTCTTGGAACCTCTGACCTGCTCTAGTCTGGAGTGTTGCTCACTTATACACACCTTTAACCCAGGTGTATTGAAGCTCTCCATCATCATCCAGAGGATCCTTTACTCCTTTATTTGTATGTGATTATTTCACAATGAATAGTTAACTCATATATGATTAGTTAGTTTATGAATTTGGTTGCTGTGTAGAGACCCAAAATAAAATGTTGGGTTCATTGATAAGCTCTGTGGGGTTTGGTTGACTACCGTTTCCCCGAAAGTAAGACATCCCCTGAAAATAAGACCTATGTACAATTTTGCCTCTTGCTGAAATATAAGCCACCCCCCCCAAATAAGACCTCTCCGATAATAAGGCCTCCCTCATAATAAGTCCCTCCCCCCCCCCCAAGCTACCGTAACTCTGGCCTCTGAGCCGTAGCGGCAGGCACCGCCGCGCAGCTCACTGTTGGCCGTAGCATAGCCGGAGCAGACAGGAAGTACGAGGTCTCTTTTAATCAGAGAGCCCACACCGCCACCAGGACAAGCTGCCACCTGCTGCTCACTCTGCCCTGACTGAGTCTGGCTGACTAACAATTAGACAGTGAGTCGCGAGGGGCAGGAGTCGGGCACATTGTGTGGACACACAGGTAATAAATTTCCTTTTTTTTTTTTTTCAACAATAAATGTGTACCGTATTCTTCATGGAAAAAATAAGATATCCCCTGAAAATAAGACCTAGTGCATCTTTGGGAGCAAAAATTAATATAAGACACTGTCTTATTTTCGGGGAAACGGTATTATCTTTACTGTATGGTGAGCTAACTGGATTATTTCCTTTCCTCCCATCTCTGTATCCAAAGTGCATTTGAGGAGAGTCCTTGCAGTCCTTTCCAGAAAGTATATACTTGGCTGACCAAGTAGTCTAAGATTTGAGTTGTGGAAGAGTTGGATTGGAGGGTCCAGATTCAGAACGTAAACTTTTACTTATCCCTGTTTTTATTGTGGTCCAGAGATGAGTGGAGGTTGTTTGCTTATTTGTCTCCAAAGAAAAGCCTCCAGTTTTCTATTAAGAGTGGAGGTGGGGTGTTTCTTAGCAGCTCAAATTGGGAAGATACTCCTAGAAGACACATATGCTTCTTACATAGTCTGAACCAGTCCTGCTTTCAATTCAGCCTTTCTGAGACATCTAACTTCCCAAGCCTTTGTGTGCCCTATAATGTAAACTTAGCTATTTCTCAACATTCTTTACTGCCAGTTAAGGCTTCTGCTCTTTCATGTACTTTCAGCTTCCAGGATTTTCTGATACTACCTCATCTCCCATTTTTTGTTCTTGCAGTTAATGCTTTTTGAAAAAAATCTTTTCTTTTACAGTAGTCAGAGAAAAATATTAATGGTCAGTGTGCTCTCTTTAACTGGAAAGGATTTTAAGGTGTGTTTTTTGTTTGTTTTTGAGGATATGCTTCTTTCTACATGGTATCAGCTTTAAGGTTTCTGATATCTATTTTCCATTACCAACTTTATTCAGGTAGGAAGGTACTAAATAGTACATTTGTAATAACATGTCAGTATATAAATTAGAATAAAAATAAGCTTTTGAAGAACCTTCTTTTTTACAAGGTATAAATATATTTGTAATTATGTTTGGGATTTAATTTTTTTTATTGAAAACAAAAATATTTGAGCTGAAAAAGTGATCGACTTTTCTGAGTATCAATTTTTATTAGTATTTGATTAAAGAAATTTTTCTCGTCAATTAAGGTTTAAAATATAATGGAAAATAGATGGGTATTATTAAACTAGTGGCCCCCTGCATGAAATTTGTGCACGGGAGGAGGGGTTCCCTCAGCCCAGCCTGCACCCTCTCCAATTGGGGATCCCCTGGGGGATGTCTGACTGTGGGATCAGGCCTAAACCAACAGTCAGACATTCCTCTTGCAATCTGGGACCGCTGGCTCCTAACTGCTCACCTGCCTGCCTGCCTGATTACCCCTAACTACCTATGCATGCCTGCCTGAGTGCCACTAACCCCTCTGCCTGCTGACCTGATCTCATCCCCACCTGCTCTCCCCTGCTGGCCTGATGGCCCCTAACTGCCTCTGCCTCAGCCCCCATCACCATGACTTTGTCCAGAAGGAAGTCAGATGTCCAGAAGATGGCTGGTTGACCTGGTCTAATTAGCATATTACCCTTTTATTAATATAGATAGATTATATAGGATAGGATTGTTTAAATGAGGAGGGGGAGCCTTTTTCAGCAGGAGTAGATGCTCTTGGCAGACAAAAATACATAATCCCTATATCTGGATTGATAGCCAGCCATATGCACTATACTACCAAACCGGTCATTAAAAAATTGAACCACTTTCTTACACGTTACCCCAAACAGCTGTTCCCTTAAAACCCCTCCTCAACCTCCACTTTAGGTTCTGCCTTTGCAGTTCACTCAGTTTGGGTTCTGATTGGTCGGTTTCTATGCCAGTCAGCATCAAGCTCCGCCTCCTAGCCAGCCATTGGCTCCTTGCAGTTCACCCAGATTTGGTTCTGATTGGTTGGTTTCTATGCCAATTAGCATCTCTGGGCCTATCTCCAGGCCTGATCAGAGAGGTGGGGCTGATCAGCAGCCCCTGCACTGCTGGCGAGGCCAGGAGAGAGAAAGGCAAGGGCTGATCATTAGCTGCCACTGAGACTTCGGATCAGACCCTGCTTCTGGGCCTTTCTCCGGGCCTGATCTGCAGCCCCCTTGGCAGTCAGTGCTGGTCACCATGCCTGCAGCGGCTGTAGTCAGGACTGACTGCAGGATTGACTTCTGCGGCACTGACCCAATACTGACTGCAGGATTGACTTTTGTGGCACTGACCCAGCACTGACTGCAGGACCAATTTCCATGGTGCCAACCCAGCACTGACTGTCACAGGGGCTGCGGATCAGACCCTGTTCTTTCTCCAGATCTCTCTCCGGGCCTGATTTGCAGATAGTGCTGGGTCATGGAAATTATGGACCCTGGCTCTTCATATATATAGATGTTATAAATAGAAAATATGAGTTACAAGAAGACAATACACATGTATTACTGTTAATTAGGAAACAATGGCATCTTTATATTTCACATTATTTTTAAATATATTTTTATTTCAGAGAGGAAGGGAGAGGGAAAGAGAAATAGAAACATCAGTGATGAGAGAGAATTATTAATGAGCTGCCTCCTGCATATCCCCTATTGGGGATTGAGCCTGCAACCCAGGCAAATGGGAATTGGACCATGACCTCCAGGTTCATAGGTTGATGCCCAACCACTGAGTCGCACAGACAAGGCTATATTAGACATTATTTAAATGCTTTATAAAAATTCTGTTCAGCATTGTTTAATATATTTAACAAGTAAAATATGTCAGATTATGCCATGCCTCTGCTCAAAACCCCTTCTGTAGGACTGTACTTAGTGTATTGGTTAATAATGGCGGATTGTGTAATCAAAGAAAACACGATAATTTCAAGAGAAACATCACAAGTACTTTATTCAAAGTAATATCCATTGCTAGCTACACATTTCCCCATCTTTCAGGTAATGTGTGGACACCGTCCCAATAGAACTTTTCTTGTTTTGAGGCAAACCATTCAGAGACCAAATTTCCCACTTCTTCGTACATTTTGAAGTGCTGCTCAGAAAGTGCATGTGCCATCGATAGGAACAAGTAGTAATCTGAAGGAGCAAGTTCTGCCGAATACAGTGGGTGGGTTAATACTTCCCAGGCAAGATCTTTGAATGTGTCTTTAACTGGTTTTAAAGTGTGTGATGGTGCATTATCATGAAGCAAAATTACTATGCTGTGTCTTCTGGACCATTCTGGTTGTTTCACGATAAAAGTGTCGTTCAAATTGATTATTTGTTGTAGGTAGCAATCAGCATCACACGGTTTTAGAAGTTCATAATATACCGCACCTTCCTAATGCCACCAAACGCAAAGCATTGTCTTCTTTCCAAAGCGATTTGGCCTTGCAGTTGATGTTTACGGTTGGACCTGGATCAACCCATGATTTTGTGCATTTGGGATTCTCAAAATAAATCCACTTTTCATCGCCAGTCACAATTTGATGCAAAAAAGACTTTCGTGCCAAAACAACATTTTACGGATGACTTTTCGGTTTTCCATTTGTTTTTAGTTCAGTTGATGTGGCACCCATTTTCTTTCCTTTAAAATCTTTCCCATGGCTTGTAAATGATCGGAAATTGTTTGCTGAGCAACATTTAATCTTTCTGCAAGTTGTTTTTGAGTTTGACACATATCTTCAATAATGCTTCTAATTGTTGGTCTTCAAACTTTTCGGTTGACCTGGACGTTCTTTGTCTTTCACATCGAAATCATCACTTTTAAAGTGTTTAAACCAACGTTCACAAGTATCTTGAGATGGAGCATATTCACCATAAGCTTCTCAAAGTATTCAGTAGCATTTTCTTCTAAATAAAGTAATGAATTAAAACTTTCCACAAATACTCTTTTTTTTTGGCATGAAACTTGACATTTTTAAGCATAAAAATATCTATGAGTTAACACTTTCAGCAAGTTTGACATATGAAGTTTTGAAGCTTGCTGTTAATACAACAAAATAGCATACATATCAAATCACATATCAACATATGTGTAACTCCATCTATTGAAAAAAATCTGTATTATTAACTGGTACACATAGTATAATTAGGACAAAACCTGCTGAGGGCAACTAGAAAAGCTGAAGAAAAAATATTTTTTAAATGTGCTAAAAGGTTTTGGAGAGCTAATTAGACAGTAAAGAATACCAGGCTGGAGGAGGCCAGAGGCCTAGCGAACTAAGCCCAGTGTTTGAGGTAACAGTGGGCATGCACAAACAAGACTGTGTGCAGCAACATGGATGGATCTCACAAACATGTGAGTGAAACAGCTAGACACAAGGGATACATGCTGAGTCTATTGTATGTAAATTTAAAGGAAAAATAAAAACGGTTTGTATGGATGCATGTTTCAGTGGTAATGGTTTAAAGGGAAAGAAGGAAGTCATTCCCATGTAAGTCTGGATATTGGTTATTTTTGTGACAGGGGCAAAGGTATATTGATGAGAAGGGACACTGTTGAGGACCTTTGGATACTCATAATTACCACTACGTGGTAATTCTACAAGTGTTTACTTGGTGATGTTATTGAGGTGTACATTTTTGTTTTGTGTATTTTTCTCTAATGTATTTATAATTCATAATTTAAAAGGTTAAAAAATAAAGCCACTCCAATGATTCCCGATATATAAATTGGAGAAAAAACTGTTACTTCATCTTCTACTTCCTCTTCCTCCACTCTACCCCGTATGCACAGGCCTCTTTGATGTTCTTTGAACATACCAGAAATGCAATCTCTTATAGGGCCTTTGTACTTGATATAGCTCCTTCCGTACTTGCCTTAAAACACATGTTCACAGGCAAATCCATTTAATATTACATCCTTCCCCCATACTCCCTCTTCCCCATAATTGCTTTATTAGTTATTTCTGTAAGATTTGCCAACTTCCAATATACTGGATAATTATTTTAGTTTGTCAGCCTTTTAACAAATGTAAGGCAGGATACAAGTAGGGATTTGGGTGTGTTTGAATACCTGCCATTTCCTCAGCACCTAGAGCAGTGCCTGGTAAATAATGGGCACCTGAAAAATACTTGTTGCAGAAATGAATTTCAGTAAGCAGTCATCCAAAGAAATAATGCTCAATGCCATCTTTACCATTTTTTGTAACCTAAAATAATGCCAGTTTTATTATTAAAATTTAAAATTAAATTTCTACAAAAAAGCAAATATTCCATGTTTAGATAGTAGGTTATAAACCTCATTTAGTAATTAAAGTCTGTAGTAGTATATTTTCAAAAAAGTCATAATTACATTGAATCTTCTAATATTTACTATTGGGGTCATCTAAAAGTAAAATGTATATTGTAGTGTGCAATTTTTTGTGCTTACTAAACTGTCACAATGAACTTTGCCTTAGAATTTATAATCTAAAATGTCCTTGCTTTGACAAGCACAATGAAGCTGAGCCTATTATATCTGTTATTCAGAATAAAATAGCATATAAATTTAATAATAGTGGCATTCATTTATTGAATGCTTAATTTATTGAATGTTAGCCATTGTATTAAGTGGTTTACATGTGTACACTCTCATTTAATCTTCAAAATGCTCAAAGAGATAAGGAATTAACAGATAATAAAACCCAAAGCTTGGAAAGATGAAATAATAATTTCAGCAAATGAGAGGTAGACCTAGGATATCAGGTTGCTGGATACCATGCTGTTAATCATTATTCCATAAAGCAAAGGAATAGAGAATAGTCAGCAATTGACAAATTATGAATTGCTTGTAAGAATATACCAAGTAATGTGGATGTAAAGAACAGCATAGGAAATACAGTCAACAGTATTGTGATAGTTATGTATTGTGCCAGGTGGGTGCTGGAAATATCAGGAGGAACACTAGATTGTCTAACTGTTATGCTGTGTACTTAGAGCTCTGTGCTAATTGACCACAAGAATAATAGTGAGCCAGTTAGATGCAGTTTGTGCTGTCAGGAGGTTTATATCCTAACAGGAAAGTCATCATCATTTAATTTGAATTTAGAGATCAAATATCCAGTTTTTAGTGTTCTGTAAATAGATCCACATTGGACTGAGCTCATTTGGGGGATATTTATTGAAACAATTAATGAAGTTGATGTTTTAAGAGAGAAAATCCAGATAGTAGTCCTGATGGGATATTTTTCTGTCCAGTTGGAACCAAATAAGGTAAAACCTTACAAAACGGTACGCTTATTGAAGGAGAATTATATTGATTACAGTTTGTTTTGGAGAACACTTTTTAAACCTTAACTGCTTTCCTTTTATTATAGCAGCTTCATGGAGTTTGGCCACAAGATGTTGTTGACGGGACTTGTGTAGCAGTAAATAACAAGTATCGATTAATGGCATTTGGTTGTGCAAGGTAATGGATATAGACTTCTGCAATTTAAGTGTTATTGCAAAAAATAATGTTTTTTAAAACATTAGATGTTCCTAATATACTTGTAAAGTTTGTCATTATAATTTATGAATCAGCCTTAATATAAAATCTAACAGTATTTTTAATATATTTTCATTGATTTCAAAGAGGAAGGGAGAGGGAGAGACAGAAATATCAGTGATGACAGAGAATCACTGATTGGCTGCCTCCTTTGCACCCCCTACTGGGGATGCCCACAACCTGGTCAGGTGCCCTGACCAGGAATCAAACTGGGGCCCTTCAGTCCACAGGCTGACGCTCTACCCACAAGCCAAACCAGCTAGGGCAAATCTAACAGTATTTTAGGTTGGAACAAACCAATCTAAAGGGCAGATTTTGGAGATTATCTTAATTTGTAAAAGTGAGCTTTTCTTCAGTGGTAACAAATTGAGTTACAAGCTTAAAATTTTTAATCAGTTTAAATGCAGGTTCTTTATTATTTAACAGGATCAGGAAGATATTTTTTTTCTTTTTTTATATAATCTTTTTAAGACATAAATGTTGACATTGTCTTTGAACCAGTGGATATGCTTTAGCTAAGGAGCAAATTTAAAGCTCATACACAAAATGAGTTTCTTGTTTTAATTCAAATAATGCATGTTTTACAAGTAAAATTTAATAGTTATTCAGTATATATCTGTGCATCTGCCATGTATTGGGCACAGTTATTAGCACTTGAGATACATTAGAAAATAGCAATGATATCTGAGGGGCAGGCTGTTTTAGCTCAGTTAAAAAGGTTATACATGGTGGGCGATGTAGGCTTAAAGTTATGAGTTCATAAAATACAGTTTATTCTTGTATTATTCTTTATTAACTTGTATTTTCCATATGATAAACTGGCAACCCACTTGCCCCACCCTGTATCAGATACTTATAGTAATGCCTTACAGTATGTAGAGTGCTGTTCAGTCTTTAAAACTTTCCTAAATATAAAATTCCATTTGCCCTAAAAATGAGACTTAGTGTTTCTGTAGAACATACATCTAGTATAATCTCCAGCTACAAGCATCAAAGTATCTTTTTAATATAAATAATTCACATGTATAATTCATTACCACCTTCATTGCACTCTCAGTAATCTCTTTGTAAAGTGAGGAATCTTCATCCTCTCACACTGCTTTTTACTGAAGAGGTAAATGTGGAAATACAAGTAAAGTTAGTACAAGAAAGAAGAAAATGTGTTTTTTTCATATTTACAAATTTGATTTGTCATATTTTGTTTAGAATTTTAAAATCTATGTTCATGAGTACATTTGCCTATAATTTTTCTTAATCTCCTTGTTTTTAACTCTCTTGCCTCATAAAACAAGTTGAGGAAGGGTTTGTTCTTCTCATTCTCTTCTCTGTGGTCAGAGTTGTCAATGAAGCCATCTGAACCTAGAATTATCCGTGTGGGAATTTTTTGTGTTACTGGTTTAATTCAGTTTTAAGAATAGATTTAAGAAGATTCAGATTGTCTATCTCTTCATAAGTAATTTTGGCAATTTATATTTGTCTAGAAATTGTTTTTTTTTCATATGCACTGTCAAATTTATTGGCATAAAGTTCGTAATATCCTTTTATACTTTAATATTGTAAGATAAAAATGTACTTTCAGGCAAGTGCATACTGCAAATAATCCATTTTACAAATATATTTAGTACAAACACATATCTATCCAAGAAATAGAACATTGCCAGCCAGTACAAGTTTTACCCCGGCTACATCCTAATCACAACTTCTGTCCCTACCCCAACTCACTTAAAGATAACCAACTTTCTGTCTTTTGTGATAATCATTTCCTTATCTCTGTAGTTTTATCACCCATGTATGTGTTCTTAAAGAACATAATTTAGTTTCACCTGATTTTGAACTTTATACGAATAGAATTATATTCTATGTTACGTGTCTTACTCTTTCCGTCAATATTGTAAAATTTATCTGAGTTCTTTGCCTGTAGCTGAAATAGTTTTTTATTATTTATAAACAATGTTACAGTGTATAAATATACCATAATTTATCTGATTTTGCACTTAGTGGACATTTATATTACTTCTTGGTTTCCAAAAAAAAGACATTCTTTTATAAAAACCCAGTAACTTTATCAGTTATGAGAAAAATAATAACCCTTTACTAAGATCTGATACTCAATTCAAGTTGAAATTGTTATTTTTCTTTTTATCTTCACCCAAGGATATTTTTCCAATTGATTTTATTTTTTAGGAAGAATGAAGGGGCAGAGAGAGAGAAAAACATTGATTTGAAAGAGAGACATCAATTGTTTGCCTCCCGCACTTGTCAGACTGGGGCTGGGGCTCGAACCTGTAACTGAGGAAGATGCCCTTGACTGGGAATTGGACCCATGACCCTTTGGTCCACAGGCTGAAGCTCTAACTACTGGGAAAACCAATCAGGGCCATGTTGAAATTAACCAAGATTTTTTCATAGCTTCTTTGTTCCAACCATAATCAAGCAAAATTCATGAATTATATTTGATTATTATTTCTCTTTAGTCACCTTTTGCCTGTAACAATCCTTATACCTTTTTTCTTATTTGTATGACATTAACTTTTTTAAGAGTCCATGTCAGTTGCTTATAGAATGTCTCACATTCTAAATTTCTATTTTTTCTTCATAATGCCATTTAATTCGTTTTTTTAACACCTGAAATGACTAGAACTTTGAAGCTGATTCTTGTTGAGCCAATACAGTTAATGACTAGGAAGCTCACATGTCATCATTTAGGGGGAACTCAGAGACATGAGCGGTGGCAGATGTACATTCAGGGCTGACACCCAGGGGTCTAGCAAGGCCGATGTGAGAATCCAGGAGAGGTGCTTTAGCGCTCCCCAGGATAATGAAAATACAGTCTTGGCCTTCAGCCTTAAGTTGTCTCAGTTTTCACCAGTTAACTGCCATGCACCCAAAAGGGAAACCATACCCACGTGCCACGATATTTTGAATTTAGTGTCTGTGGATGCTTATGGTGTACAAAGGGTTCATTGGTTAGGAGAGTACCACCAACCCATTTGTCATGAACATAGGCTGGGGTGTAAGTTTTGTGATTGTAGCTGTGTGATATTGCAGCCTAGTAGCTTTTAGCTCTGATCTGCCATCATTTACCAGAATTAATTGCCTTGAGCACTAGATTAGCTGTATTTTTCTAGGAATTGATTTTCCTATAGAATCCTGTAAGAAGCCAGCTTTCTTTTAGGATGCCAGTTTGCAGGGGATCAGTCTTACAACCTAACGTTTACCTTTATATTTAAAGGTTTGTTTAGATTCGGCTAAATATTTTTGCCTACGTGATGTTGTGTACTTCCTATGGCATTGTGTAATAGTAATGTCAAGTTGTCCCAGTTATAATACTGCTAACTTTGATCACTTAATGGTGGTAGTAGCCATATCTCTGTTATAGAAAGATGTTTTTGCTTTAATAAATACTCTGTTTTAATGAAAAAATGTTCTCTTACAATGGGCTGAGAAATGGAAAGAAAAATAATTTAAAGAGTATAGGCACTATAGAATATTTAAAGGGTTAATTTTCAGTCTTTTTAAGTATTGACTTAATACCTACTTCTTAAATTAGAAATATTTGAACTCCTCACTGACATGTTAGAGCTCAGCAACCCAGAGTTAGCACTTGACAGTGCTAAGCAGAAACCTGCTAGCTACTTAGTAAGGTGACCAGATTTTAACATTGGTAAAGCGGGACACCATTGACCAGGGGGGTTCTTTTTTTATTATTATTACTTAAAATATTACAAAGAGTAGTACATATGTCTCTTTCCAAAAATCGGGACTTTTTTAAAACGCCGCAGGACGCGTGACAAATTGTTCAAAATCGGGACTGTCCTGCCAAAAGCGGGACATCTGGTCACCTTATTTAGTGTTGTCTTTCAGCCAGGCGTTTGATTCGGTGGGTGATCTGGAAAGATACAGTTAGGCATTTGGCTTCTGACTGAGATGAAAGAACAGATCAAATTTCCTCTCCCACCTGAAATTAAAACAGAATGGACAAAAATATGAAACAGGCATTTTGAATTCAAGAAATAGGACATCAGGTAACTAAAGACAGCATCCCTCAAAGATGAGAAAATATGAAAACTCTACAAGTGCCCCAGTTTTAATTACTTCGAGAGTTTCCCGGGCATAGCATGAGGTTGGAAGATAGAGCCTGGCAGATTTTCTGAAGTTGAGTACCTGGAAATGAGAGTTTGGGGAGACCAAAGCACCTAAGACTCACAGGACAGACACCAAAGAGAGAGTGCCACAAGGAGAGAACTCCAGAGATCTGTAAAGGGTCCCATTTGAGTATTAAACTGAAACATTGAAGATACAAAGAAGACCCAAATCAAAAACAGGTTAGTATTAACTTGAAGAATGCGTCAAGAGAAGTTACTTTAAATAAAATACAGAGGGAATAAAATAGAGCATTAATGAGCTGTGAGGTAGCTGCAGGTGGCCTGTTATTGAAGGTGTTTTATTTTGCCCCATTCCTAACCCTTGAGGGAAGTTGGACCTGGCTGGAAATGGATCAGAGCTGCTGTGGGAACCATCTGACTTCTCCTGCCACAGACGCGTAGCGTGCATAAGTGCCAGGATATTCTGGCAGCCCCAAGCCAGTGCCACCACCCTAAGGTGTACCAAAGCCACCTCGGAGTTAAAATATTTTACAGGCTGTTTTCACAACAAGACTGTGAAGAAGGTAGCCTGGGTTATCTAGAAGTACTACATGTGCCTGGCTAACGACTTCCACATCAACAAGCATGTGTGTGAGGAGATCACCATTATCCCCAGCAAGAAGCTCCAAAACAAGATTGTGGGCTGTGCCACGCCACTGATGAAGTGGATCCAGGGGGCCCTGTGAAAGGCATCTTCATCAAGCTGCAGGAGGAGGAGGGAGAGGAGAGATAACTGTGTGCCCGAGATCTCGGCCCTGGATCAGGAGATCATTGAAATTGATCCTTACACTAAGGAAATGCTGAAGCTCTTGGACTTTGGCAATCTGTCCAACCTGCAGGTCACTCAGCCTACAGTTGGGATGAATTTCAAAACACTGCATGGAACCATTTGAATCTTTTGCTATGCTGTAATATTATCAATAAGCCATGGACAGCAACAACAAAATATTTTACAAACAATATTTGTGTTAAAAAATTTTTGAAAACTTCATAAGCAGAAATGTTTTTTTAAATGATCGTTAAATTTAGTTTTGAAATGTACTTTAGAATAAGGTGACGAGACGTCCTGCTTTTGGTGGGACAGTCCCGATTTTTTGAAAGAATGCACGACAAGCTAGGGAACAGCAGGAGAACGGGAAGGGAATATACGGTTTTTGGCGGCCAAGCGGTCAATGGTGTCCCACTTTACCAATGTTAAAATCTGGTCACCTTACTTTAGAAGTAACATAGCTTTTGTTTTGCTTTCTGGTCCTTCATAAATATGACCCTTGTAAAGATGTTTTTTAAATATATTTTTATTGATTTTAGAGAAAGGGGAAAGGAAAGTAAATGGAGAGAGAAGCATCAGTTGGCTGTCCCCTACTGGGGATGAAGCCCATAACCTAGGCATGTACCCTGACCAGAAATAGATCCAGCAACTTCTTGGTGCATGGGATGACACCCAAACGAGTCACACCGGCAATTACATATACCTTATACCCAAAAGAGCATGTATCGTGTGTAGATTTAAAAATAATGGGATATAACAAAAATAAAATGAAAATCTATATAAATTACCATCTAAATGAGAAATAGCCCATTACCAATGCTGATGAAGCCCTGCCTGCCTCCTTCTCCACAAGCGCAGTCACTGATCTGCAGCTAGTGTACCTTAGGACTTGGCTGCATTTTTACCACGAGTATATTTACTACATTTTGAATGCTTTTTACTATTAGAAACAGAATTATACTGTATACCTATCTACCTATTTTAGTGCATGTAACTAAATTTTATTTATTTTTAATACTATGTGGTATATTACTGTATGATTATACCATAGTTCATTTTCCTTTCTGTTATTGCTGAACATTCAGATTTCCATGTTTTGCACTTTACAGAATACGATGATGAACATTATACATGACAAGGATGTTCTGGGGTATAGCTAGAGGTAAAGTTGCTAGATTACAGAATATGTATCTGATCAAACTTATGAGATGTCTACAACTTACGTACAGTTTCATTTTGTTCTAGTTTATATTCATACCAGCAGTACATAAGCGTTCCCATAATAATGCTTTTTGTATTTGCATTTATCTTTTTTCACTGACGTTTGTTTGTTTTTTACAGTGGTTCTGTACAGGTTTATACAATAGATAACACCACTGGAGCTATGCTGCTGTCTCATAAACTAGAATTAACAGCAAAACAGTATCCTGGTGAGTCTTCTTTTTTCTTCTTCTGATATTAACATTTTTATGTACAGATGTATGTAGTGAATGCTGATTTCAGGTGATTAAAATTATCACCTGGAACCCCTTGTGAGTTATCCACGGTGCTGTGGGATATTTTGGCACCAGGCTGGGAACTGCAGTCTTATGGTTCATTTAACTATGAAAATACCTGCAGGACCTTGAGAGTCAGCCTTTGTCTCATCTGTTCTTTACCTGAAATGACCCATGTTTCTACATAGAGGGTACATTTTCATCTTCCAAGTTACAGCTCCAGTGGAAAAAAATTTTAATGAATTGGTTAGAATACTATTCCATCTTATGCTCCATTGCTCCTTGCGTTTTTATTGTTCTTTTTGTATAGCCTTTAAAGGTCAGCATGTAGTATTTTAAAAATTTATATTCTTTATTGATTAAAATATTACGTGTCTTCTTTTCCTTCCATTGATCTCTCCCTGGCCACTCTCACCCTAGTGTCTTTGTCCAGTGGTTGTGCTTATAGGTATGCATTCAAATCCTTTGGTTAATCTCTTATCCCCCCTCACCACACACACACACACACACACACATTCCTCTTCCTTCCCTCTGAGGATTGACAATCTGTTCTGATCCTTCTCTGTTTCTGGATCTATTTTTGTTCATCACTTTATGTTGTTCATTATATTCTACAAATGAGTGAGATCACATGGTATTTATCTTTCTCTGACTTGCTTATTTTGCTTAGCATAATGCTTTTCAGTTCCATCCATGTTAATTCATATGGTAAGAATTCCTTCTTTTTTATAGCCGTGTAGTATTCCATTGTGTAGATGTACCACAGTTTTCTAATCCACTCATCTGCTGATGGGCACTTGGGCTATTTCCAAACCTTAGCCAATGTAAATTGCACTATTGTGAACTGTGGGTGCATGTATCCTTTCTGATTGGTGTTTCTGATCTCTTGGAATATATTGGGTCAAATGGAAGTTCTATTTTTTAATTTTTTTATGAAACTCCATACTGTTTTCCACAGTGGCTGCACCAATCTGCATTCCCACCAGCAGTGCACAAGGATTCCTTTTTCTCCGCATCCTCACCAGCACTTGTCGTTTATTGATTTGTTGGTGATAGCCATTCTGATAGGTGTGAGATAGTACCTCATTGTTGTTTTGATTTGCATCTCTTGGATAATTAGTGACTTTGAGCATATTTTCATATGTGTCTCGGCCTTTCAAGAGGAAGAAACACTTGAATCAGGGAAGTTTTCTGTCATTATTTCTTCAAATGGAGTTTCTAATCCTTGCTCTTCTTCCTGTCCTTCTGGCACTCCTGTTATATGTATATTACTTGTTTCATGTTGTCCCAAAGCTCCCTTAGGCTCTTTTCTGGCTTTCTAATTTTTTTTCTGTCCTGTCTTCTAATTTGCTAATTCGGTCCTCTGCTTCTTCTAGTCTACTGTTGAAGCCTTCCATCTTATTTTTTATTATAGCTTTAGCATTCTTTATTTCCTCTTGATTCTTGCACAAGTTGTTGATTTTCTCATCCAGTTGGTTTAGAAACTATATGACCCTTACTCTGAATTCTTTTTCTGACATGTTGAATGTCTCCATTTCATTTACTTCCCTTTCTAGTGACGCCTCCTTTTCTTTACTTTGGAGTTATTTCTTTGTCTCCCCATTTTTGTTCTCACCAGAGAGTCTAGGCACTGAGTTGCACATGGCCTGTGGTTGAAGCAGTGGGTCTGGCGGGCAAGTCATACAGTCTGAGACTCGTCAATAAGCCCAGTCACTGGGAGGCGCGGGGACCAGGATTGAAGCAGGATTGTGGCAGGAGGGTTGCACAGTCCGAGACTTGTATGTAGTATTTTTCTGAGGACAGTTTTGCAGCAACTTACAAGAACACAGTAATGTATATTTTGATTGTGGTTTTGGCCCTTGAAAGGGTTTTTGTTTATTTTTTTACTCCATATTTACATTGTGCTGTCCCATACAGTAGCTACCAGCCACATGTGGCTATTTAAATTAGACTAATTAAAATGAAAGAAAATTAAAATATTATTTCCTTAGTTGCATAGTCACATCTGAATGTTCCAGAGCCACATGTGGCTAGTGGCTGTTAGACCAAGCAGATGTAGAACATTTATGTCACTGCAGGAAATTGTGTTGATTGCTTCTGTTGGGCAACACTGTACTGTGTTTTTTAGATTATTCTCTTTACTCAGATTCTTGGAATGCCAGTTGTACCTTTGATTATCTGCTGGCTCTCACTTTTGTGATCTTTGTTGTGGGAGAACTCTGCCTCCCTGAGCTTTATAACTTTGGGCTGTAAACCTGTGTAAGATGTAGGGAGATTTGTATTGTCTGCATTTTAAACAGAGACAGCCGTCCTTGTTTTATTTCTGGCTCCACTGGCTGATTTTTACAAGTTGTGTTGCTTCGAGAGTTCTTATATGATGCAGCAGCTGCCATTCTGATTCCCAGACTTGTGCTGGCCTGAGACCCTTTTTGCTTTTTGTATAGGGAATGTGAACCCCAACTCCCTAGTCATTGCTAGATATCAACCCCACCTTCTATTCCTGTATTTCCAGCCTTTCTCCTCACCTTCCACCCCGACCCTAGGCAGTTTTCTCTTCTTTTTATTCCTGGAGATCTTTCTTTCTTGTAAGTTCAGCCCTGTTAACAGAAAGTCTTTGCATTACTCTTTTTTACTTTTATTGTTTGATGGTATTACAGATGTTCTCTATTTTCCCACTGAACTACTTTTAACATTTTTTTCATTCTCATAATCTGTGTCATCATAGGTTACCAGCTAGATAAATTTTTCATAGTGCTGCCACCCGAAAGTTAGGTTAACTACCATTAACATTTTTTAATATCTCTACCACTATTTTAATATGAGCATAATACTTAGAAGTAGATAAAACAAATTAGGTACATGTGTGTGCATATTTCTTTTTATGTGGGATAATAGGAATACTGTTTAACCTATCCTTTTCTGTGAACATTAACAACTTTTCATGACAGTAAACACATTTAAACCTTATTTTTTCTTGCACTTGGGATTACTTTCATTTTGTAATCTTTAGTTTGATTTTGTATGTTTCTTGGTTTGGTTTTCAATTTCTCCTGGACAAGTGTAAAGTATATTCATAAGGTATTATGTTTCTTTTGTTTGTTGCCATTTATTTTTCATCTACATAAATAACGTAGTTATTCATATACATGACCTAGGGGCCCAGTGCACGAATTCGTGCACTTTGAAAGGCACTGTGGGCTGCGAGGCCAGAGTAGATACAGGAGCGGGTCTTGGCTCATTCTCCACACCCCCGCCTGGCCCCTCCCACTGCAGGCCCCTGGTCCCCTGTCAGTCGGCAGCCCTGCTCCTGTTGCCACTGCTCCCACGTGCTGACGGCACCAGCCCCACTGGCACCTGCTGCTGGTGTGGAACAATTGGGGCTGGCACTAGCAGTGGGTATAAGCAGGGTGAGTGGTGACTGCTGCCCTGATTGCCCCTCAGGAACGGGGAGGTAGAGAAGCCCTTGGGCAATTGGGGCCAGCACCTGCTGCTTCCACCTGCTGATAGTGCCAAGCAATCAGGACCAGCACTGGGCATCAGCATCAGATGCGAACAGCAGCTCTGGTGCTGGCAGTGGGTGTGAGTGGGCCATTGCCAGCCCTGATCTCCCCTCAGGAGCAGGGTGAGTTGGAGAAGCTCTGAGGGGCAATCAGGGCCAGTAACCACCGCTCGCACCCACTGATAGTATTGAGCAATCGGGGCCGGCAAGCAGCAGCTCTAGTGCCGGCCATGGGTGAGTGGGGTTGGTGCTGGCAGCAGGTGCAAATGCCTGGCAGGACCATGGCGCATGGGAGCAAAGAATTTTCAGTAACCACCAGAGGTTCTCTCCAATGATAGCAACAGGTGCCCCACCTTGGTCTGGCACATCCTCTCACCTACTCTACCGTCCCGCTATGGCCGATGCCTACCATGGTCCTCTAGTGCCCCCAGGTGGTCAGCATACATCATCACGACCAGTTATTCTGTTGTTTGGTTGTTCTGCCATTCGGTCTATTTGCTTATTAGTGTTTTATATATGTAGATTATATTGGGAATTGCTAATGTGAGGCAGAGGGGAAAAGTTCTTACTCTGTTAACAGAGCCTGTCTTCTATAAGGCTGAAATCTATATACCCCTCCCCCACTTTGTAGCAGATGTACTTAGAGTAAAAATTTATTAATACTCCAAATGAAAAAACTTAATTTTTAAGCATCTGATATTATAGATATTCTTGACTTGCTGATGGAAATGCTTTATTTGACTTTACAGTAACAAAATTTAGAATTTACTGCACAGTGAAATTTTCTCCTTTAGTAGCTGTATATGGAGGTGAAAGAACAATTATTAGTTAAAGGATAATATGAGCACCTGGAGTACCCAGACTGGACTTTACTTAATTCTAATGTAAGATTAAACTTCAGTTGTGTTTTAACTTGGATCCCTCTGATATTGTCAACATTTATGTTAAGTCATTAACATTTATGTTAAGTCATTCAAGGAAGGGCTTATCCCAATTTTATAGAAACTGATTTACCCAAAGCCAAAGACCTTCAAAAAAAAACGTTTTTTATTGATTTGAGAGAGAGAGAGAGGAACATTGGTGACCTCCTGCACACACCCCACTCGGGGATTGAACCAGTAACATTTCAGGTGCACAGACAATGCTCAACTAACTGAGCCACACTAGCCAGGGCCAAAGCCAAACACTTTTAACTCTACATACACAGTTGTAGTTATTCAAGCTGATACTACCCCTAACCTTATAAGCAACTTGAGCAGTGAGTTAGTTCTGCTTAGGTCAGGGGTCACGTCAAGGCTAATGTCCTAACAGTCTTTAAATAACTCTAAATGAGCAGGATTCATCTCATTATTTGAAGCAGGCATGCCTTTTTGTTTATTTTATCTTGAAAATACAGACTAAAAAGTATTTCTGAAGCAATCATTTATTTTTAATTCTTCTCACAATTTCTTAACAGATATTTGGAACAAAACAGGAGCAGTTAAATTGGTCAGGTGGTCTCCTGACAATAGTGTTGTAATGGTGACCTGGGAATACGGAGGCTTTTCTTTATGGAGTGTGTTTGGAGCTCAGCTGATTTGTACACTTGGAGGAGATTTTGCGTGAGTCAATAAAGACAAATTTTAGATAAAATAACTCTACTATCTCTCAGTACACACACACTCAGAAACTTTGTCATATAGTTACCATTTTGCCTTGACTGTTATTCAGAAAGTATTGATACTGCAAATATCCATCCTCTTAAAACTTCCTGTTTATTCAGTAAAAATGCAGTTATTTATTGAATCCCTTTGTGTATATGATAACATGTTGGATTCAAGGTTAAATATGATTCTCTTCAAGTAACTTACTATTTAACTAGAGGCCTAGTGCACAAAATTCTTTTTTGGGTAGGATGCCTAGGCCTGGCCAGCGATCAGGGCCATCTGGCTGCCAGCTGCCAGCCAGGGCCTCCCTTCATTCCATGCAGCCCCCTGGTGGTCAGCACATGACATAGCAAGTGATCGGTCTCCCAGTCAAACTCCCATGGGGAAAATTTGCATATTAGGCTTTGATATCCTACTAGGGGCCCGGTGCACAAAAATTTGTGCACTCGGTGGGGGTAGGGGGGGGGGTCCCTCATCCCGGCCTGTGCCCTGTCACAGTTTGGGACCCTGGAATCCATTGGGGCACACAGCATGCACGGAGGGCACACCTCGGTGCGTGCTGTGTGCCCGTTTGCACCGATTTCCAGGCCTCAGCCTCAGGGGGCGGAGCTGGCTCGGTCCCTCCACCCCCTAGGCTGCCCTGCTGCCTGAAATCCATCATGAGTGCCCGTGCCCCCTGCAATCACGGATCTACTTCCAGGCTGCAGAGCAACATGGGGGCCTGGGCTGGCTCGCTCCCCCAGCCCCCGGCTGCCCTGCCGCCATTGCTGGCTGGACCTGCTCCTCCTGCCAGCAGCCACAGGCCGGCTGGCTCCTCCCCCGCCAGGTTGCGCCTCGGGCCAGGTTGTTCCTCCCCTCCTGGCTCCCCCAAGGCAGAGGTCTTCCATCTGCCTTGCGGGACCCCAGTGCCACATACTGCTTCTCCCGGGGCTGAGACCTCCGCCATCTTGGCTGGGCTAATTTGCATACAGCCGCTCTGATTGGCTGGTGGGCGTGTCTTACCCCGTCCCGGAGAAACAGTCAATTTCAATATTATGCTTTTATTAGTTAAGATACAACAGACCCAGCGCACGAAATTTGTGCGCAGGTATGGTCCTTAGGCCTGCGATCAGGACCATCTTTCCCAGCTGCCCGCAGCTGGCTCTGCCCCCCACAACCACCCCCCCCCCCCCCCCCCCCCCCCCCCCCCCCCCCCCCCCCCCCCCCCCCCCCCCAGTTCCCCATTCACCACCAGGTGATTGGTGCTTGATGGCTGGGGGAAGAGACTGAGAGGTCGGCTATTCCCGCCCGCTCGCCAGCCCCAGCCCTGCAGTGGAGGCCATCAGGCAATTGGAGCCTGCTGGCTGGGGAAAGAGACCAAGAGGTGGTCAGTGCACCTCATAGTGACTGGTCCAGTGGTCATTCTACTGTTAGGGTCAATTTTCATATTACCCTTTTATTATATAGGAGGATAGAGGCCTGATGCACAGGTGGGGGCCAGCTGGCCTGCCCTGAAGGGGGTCCCAGATTGGGGTGGGGTGAGAGACCGCCGGGGCAGGGGTTGCAGGGTTTTCAGGCCCACCATGTCCCTGATCGGGGTGGAGGTCCCCGCTGGAGGGCCGTGCCAGCCTGGGCGAGGGGTCTGGAGCAGGTTACTGGCTGGCCACACCCCTGATCGGAGTGGGGGTCCCCAGTGGGGGGCAGGGCTAGCCTGGGTGAGGGGCTGAGGACAGTTTGCAGACCAGCCATGCCCCCATCAGGGTGGGAGTCTCTGCTGGGGTCGGGGCCGGCCTGGGTGAGTGTCTAAGGAAGGTTTGCCACCCAGCCACACCCCTGATTGCGGTGAGGGTCCCAGCTGGGGTGGGGTGGCCTGGGTAAGGGGGTGGGTGCAGGCCAGTCAAGCCCCCAGCTTTGTCTGGAAGGATGTCTGGAAGACGACTAGTCTAATTAGCATATTACCCTTTTATTAGTATAGGTAATAAAAGCCTAATATGCTAAGGTCACTCAACTGCTTGCTATGACGTGCATTGATCACCAGGGGCAGACACTCCGACTGGTAGGTTAGCTTTCTGCTGGGTTCCGGCTGATAGGAACTGAGTGAGATGGGCTGGGCACGCCCTGGAGCCCTCCCCTCCCCAGCTGGCCAACCTCCTGCATCCCTCCTTGGCCCCAATCATGCACCAATGGGGGTCCCTCAGCCTGACCTGCACCCTCTCACAATCTGGGACCCTTTGGGGGATGTCAGAGAGCCAGTTTCAGCCCAATCCCGCAGGCCAGGCTGAGGTGCCCCACTGGTGTCTGAATTCGTGCTCCAGACCTCTAATATGTTGATAAGAGTGGTAAGCCATGTGGATAAGTAACTAGTAGGAAATGGGAAATTATATTATCTCATTGGGTTAATGTAGATTAGCGCATGGACTGATAGGGGTGGGTTGATATGTCTGCTCACTTCCTATATGACTGTGAACCTCAGTGATAACAAAAGGAACTCATGTTCCCAAAGTATGTGGTGGTGCCAGGAGTTACTTAGGGCCTAGAAGACTGTTCCTCAGTGGGAGACCTAGGTGTATTAACCAGCCGTCTCCTGTTTCAGGCATTATTAAGTAGTTCTCTTTTAAAGAAACAAAATAAATTTGATTTTGTTAAATTAAAGCTAAATCTAAACTAATAAAAGCGAAATAGTAAAATTAACCATTTCTTCGGGACGGGTAAGCCACGCCCACCAGCCAATCAGAGCGACTGTATGCAAAATAGTCCAGTCAAGATGGCGGAGGCGGGAGCCGGGGAGAAGCCACAGACTGCGGCCCAGCCGGGCAGACTGGAGGCCTCTGCCGCAAATAGAGGCGGTAGCCGAGGGAGGGAGCAGCCGGCCAGCCCCGGGGCCTGCGATGGGCCTGGGTGGGTCCGGGGGCACATACACACCGAGTCTGCTAAGCCTCGGAGCGACCCGCTCAGGCCCATCACAGGGGAAGCGTGACCAGCCGGCAGGCCCAGGGACTGTGATCAGTCTGGGTGGGTCCAGGGGCACACATGCACGCAGGCTGCTAAGCCTCCGTTAGACCTACCCAGGCCCATTGCAGCGAGGTGGCGGGGGGGAGGGCAGCCAGCCTGCCCA
>PVJC01018858.1:0-30883 GCA_004026665.1 Murina feae | reverse complement strand
GGAGTGGCAAGAAATATTCAAAGTGATGAATAGCAAGAACCTACAGCCAAAATTACTTTACCCAGCAAAGCTATCGTTCAGAATTGAGGGTTGGATAAAGAGCTTCACAGACAAGAAAAAGCTAAAAGAGTTCATCACCACCCAACCAGTATTATATGAAATGCTGAAAGGTATCCTTTGAGAAGAGGAAGAAGGAAAAGGAAAGTAAAAATTATGAACAACAAATACATATCAATGAGTGAATCTAAGAATCAAGTGAATAAAAAATCTGATGAACAGAATAAACTGGTGAACAGAATAGAATCAGAGGCATAGAAATGGAGTGGACAGACAATTTTCGGGGGTTAAGGGTGTTGGGGGTGCGTGAAGAGAATGGACAATAATTGTACACCAATGGATGAGGACAGTGGGGGGGCAAGGACAGAAGGTGGGGTGGGAACTGGGAGGAGGGGAGCTATGGGGGGGAAAAGAGGAACAACTGTAATAATCTGAACAATAAAGATAAATTTAAAAAAAATACAAGTGCCATACCTCAAGGGCCTATGGAAGATAAGAAACCCCTATAAAGAAATACAAAGAGCAACCACTGCTTCCAGTTCTACTGATGGTGTCTCTCTCTGCTTATTCTGGGATATAGGTTGTTATGGAGATGGAGAAGAACTGTACCAGCACAAATCTGGGAGAAATAGGACAATGTGGAGAAATTCCTTGGCTGTATATGCTTTTATGAACATTTACTCCTTTGAATTGGTTTTGAGGTGTCATACTGGCTACCATTGGCAATAGTAGTCATCTAAAAGTTTCATAAATTCCTGAAAGTCAGGCTAGTTTCCTTCTTCCCCACAACATCTCAGGAACTCTGAGGAGGACATGTCTGGAAGGAAAGGGTGAGGAAGAAACTCAGCGCTAATCGCAGCTCTGTGGTTGGAGGGTGAGTGGATACAGCTGGAGAGAGGCATGTGCTCCTCGCCTCAAACCCAGACTGAGAAGGAAGAATGCGATAAACATTAAGTCATGTCTTGGCAGTGAGAAGCGACGGGCATCTGCTCAAGGATGGCAGTACTTCTCTAAGAGCTAAAAAGAAGACACAGGAGGTTCCACCGACAGAAACCCCAGTGACCCCAAGATGGGTTCGCAAGGTTGACAGTGTGTCCTACTGCTGTTGAGATGGAGTCCAGCGGGGCCCTCACTCCAGCAGCCTCCCAGTGTGGGCATCTACAGCTTCACCCCCAAGGTTACTTAGCAGAACCTGCATCAGCAGAGGCACCTCCAGAGTCAATCTACATGCTGGAAGCTCAGGAAGGTCCCAGAACACTTGACCCCCTGTGAAATGCTCACTTTCTGAGATAGGGTGCCACCCACCCTAGACACAAGGGTTTGCGTACAACTTCCCAAGGGACCCTAGAGTAATGAAGAGCACAACCTCCAACAGAAGTTAGACTTTGTGTTCTAGTGCTAGAACCATGGTCACGGCAACATATAAACTGCTAGATTTTGTTAACATTGGGAAGAAAATAGGAAAACAGAAAAAGACACAGATACTTTGTATTTTTTACTTTTTCCCCCGAGTAGCTCTAAAAGTCTTTTACCACATTAACATCAACTTCTTTGTTGAATTAAGATTTGTGCTGTGTAAGGAGAGTCCAGGTTAGGTTCTGTGGGAGGCACAAAGGTGCATCAGATACAAGTGTACCCTCACGAAGTCCCAAGTCCAGTAGGACAGATAAAATGGTGTCATGACTGCTACCATACCTGGTAGCATGTGATAAATAGAGATAAAAAGGTTTATAGATAGGGTGCCAGATAGAACACAAGATCTCCAGTTAAACTTGCATTTCAAATTAACAATGCATAATTTTTAAGTATAAGTATGTCACAAATAATGCTTGGGACACACTTACACTGAAAAATTATGCATTGTTTAGTGTGGTTTATCTGAAATTAAAATTTAATTGTGTGCCCTGGGTTTTCACAGGCTAACCCTGTCTACCTTATGCATGAAAGATGATGATGTAAAGCAAGGGTGGTGAGCATCTAACCTGCGGGCCATATAAGGCCTGCAATATCGTTAGGTCTGGCCCTGCCAAGGGATCAGGGGTGAGTTAATTAAATGTTTGGCCAAATGTAGCAGACTAATTTTTAAGCTGATAATTTTGTATGGCTCTCAAATGATGTTAAAACATCCAAATGGCCCTTGGCAGAAAAAAGGTTCCCCACCTAAGTTTTCAGAGATGGGTTAGACATGGGCAGGTGGAGAGCCTTGGCTGTCGCTGCAGAGAGGGCCTCTGCACCCTCACAGAGAAAATCTGCAGGTTTATGAAGGGACAGGAAACTGTATTTCTCCTGCCTGTCATTGTGGTCTGCAAGGAGCTAGGAGAAGCAGGTCTGAGCAGCAGTCCCCATGGGCTGAGTCACCTTAGCATCAGTGGCTCATGTCCTCACTCTAGGACCCAGGCAGATGGCAGGGAGCAGGAGGGAGAGACCACTATCTAGGGCATTGCCAGTTACCATGGCAAAGGGAAAACTGCTGCAAAGCAAGGCATAGGCTTTTAAAATGTGTACTTAGACGTGACACAGTCAGTTCCACACAAATGCCCGAGTTCAACAAGACAAGAAAACGCCATTCTCCCGTACTGCTGTGGGCAGAGAAAAACACAAATCTTTGTGAACAGCCTTGAAAACCTCCTTAGTCAGCATGTTCCATTTTTAGTTGTTCCAACAACTTGGCTTCAAATCCTAGAGCCAGGGTGCTCCAATGCCAGGACCCCCAGTGCCAGGAGCCCACTGGTGCTGTGCCCCACGATTTCTGGAGCAGGGGGCTGTCTAGTTCAGGGCCCATCCTGACATGCTAAACAGGTAATTCACTCCTTCTGTGCCTCTTTCTGGCAAACACGGTCCCCCACCCTCCTGATGGGAGCCCCAGGGTACAGCCAGGGAGAGGGTAGCATTGTGCTCTGGGACCCTGGGGCATCCCTGGAAGACAGTGGCAACTCACTGCTCAGCTCTGCAGGGGACCAGCCAGAGCAGCAGGGAACAGGCCTAAGACTGACCCAACAAGTCTCGGTCTGGCACCCCAAAGCAGCCTGCATTTAAAAATCAACATGGAGAGAAAATGAACAACACCCGCCAGGGCCACTCAGACCCAGAAAGAGTTTACGAAGCAGTTTCTGGAAGAGGCGTGACTAATGCTATTGCTGAAGTGCCCTGGCTGCCTGCCAGCAGCGCTGTCACCACCTCTGTGTTGCCACAGTGAGATGTGGGCCTGAGACAAAGGAGCCTCTGTAGGGCCCGCCATGGGGATAGGAGCACTATGGGGGAGCCAAGGAAGCAGGGACTGCAGGCTCCCAAGCCCACATCCCTGTGGATGAAAGGGGAAACCTGGAGATGTGCTTGGGCTTCCGAAGTTTACTCACACCTAAAGGGAGAAAGAGCAGCACCTGAACCTCAGGGAACAAAAGGCCCAGCTTGTGGCTCCGGTGGGATAGTCCCGCCTGTCTGTGCTCTGAACCCAGTGCCCTGGCACCCTGAACAGCAGCCCTTTTCTAGTGCTCACCCTGCAATGGGCTCTGAATGACCCCTCACATTCACATCCTATTAGTTAATTTCACCCACACAGCAGCCCCCCTAATAGGGATTTCTTATCCCCAAGTCAGCGTGAAAAAACTGAGGCTCAGAGAGAGTAGTGACCTGTCCAGGGTCACACAACTGAGGCTGAGATTCAACTTCAAGTTGGCCCCCAAACCTGTGCCCCCAACCTTCAGCTGCTTTCAGTAGGGCTGCAATAAACACCACTTCGCTCCTCCAGAGCAGGGCCAGTGGTCTTGGATCTTGGTGTAAAATTGAATGGGACACCAAAAAATTCAGTAATCATGATCAATAATAGTTTAATGCAAAATATATCTGATGAACAAAATATTAAAAGTATACATAAGAACAAGATTCAGCCTGCATTGGTATAAACTGAGAATGAGTCCTCCCTCATGGTACCCTTGACCGTCCCTGCCCCAGAGAATGGCTCCCTCCAAATCCTCAGTTTACATCCTCCAAAACATCTTCATTCCAACACACAGGGACCCCCTGAGCCTATCCCAATGCCAGGTAGATTACAAGACCTGCTGCAGGTTCTCAAACCTTTTCTACTCCAGCACAGCTGGTACTGCACAAACTGTAAAGGTCTTTGGCCTCTCAGTTTCCCCGCTCAGTCAGAATGGCTGCACCAGATCTGCTCACAGCTGGCTCTCATGAACAGATTCAACCAATGAAGGTGTCAGGCAACCTGAGTCCCAGTGGGGTGGCCCGGGTACCTGTGTTTATAAAGGTTCAGGAGGCCTCCAGGGTAAACAACACTACAGCAGCTCGAAGCCTTATTTCATTTGAAGGTTTTAACTCCTCAGAATGCCTGTCAGAGAGCAAAGTGACACTTGGTTATCTTTGCATCTCCAGCACCCAGCACTGTGCTGAGTCCAAAAAATATCAGCTGAGTTGATGAACAAAGATCTGAATGGACTAAGGATAGAAGTGGACCTTCCCTTGAAAGGAATTAGCATTCCCTCAGCCAGTCTGGAATTATATATATATATATATATACACATACATATACACTAGAGGCCTGGTGCATAAAAATTTGTGCACTCGGGGGGGTTCCTCAGCCCAACCTGTGCCCTCTCGCAGTCTGGAATCCCTCAGGGGATGTCCACCTGCTGGCGTGCCTGACCAGCCTCCGTGAGGGGCTGAAGGCTGTTTTCAGGCTGCCCACAGCTCCCATTGACCCAACATCCCAGCAAGGCTGGCTGGAATCAGGTTTCTGGGGTTTATTTATCTTCTGTAATTGAAACTTTGTTGCCTTGAGCAGAGGCCCAGCCGGCCTAGGCAGGCAGTTTCAACTCCATTGCTGGTGCAACTGAAACCTCCTGTTTGCTCTATCTCCGTGGCTGCCAGCCACCATCATGGATGGGTTAATTTGCATACAGCTGCTCTGATTGGCTTGTGGGTGTGACTTGGCTGGTGGGCATGGCTTAGGTCTCAGAGTGATGGTTAATTTGCATATTACTCTTTTATTAGATTATATACTAGGGGCCTGGTGCACAAAATTTGTGCATGGGGGCAGGGGGGTTCCTCAGCCCAGGCTGCCCCCTCTCACATATTGGGAGCCCTCAGGGGGTGTCTTACTGATCCCCTTGGGGAGCGGGCCTAAGCTGCATTCTGGCCTCCCTTTATGGGAGGCAACCATGCTAATCAGGGGAAGCCACCAGTCCCATCACCTCGCTGCTGCACCCACTGCCAGTCACCACAGCCACCAAGGTATTTTCATCAACACGAACTCCAGTGCCTTCACCATGAAGAAATGACAACTTTCTTTAGGCATTTTCAAGATGTGCCTTTCATAGGATATGACATTGCTTGCTTACTTTCTTTTTTATCCTCACCTGAGGATATGTTTCCATTGATTTTTAGAGAATGTGGAAGAGAAGGGAAAAACAGAGAAAAACATCAAAGTGAGAGGAACACTTTGATTGGTTGCCTCCTGCATGAGCCCTGACCTGGGCCCTGGCCAGGGAGGAGGCTGCAACCTAGGTACATGCCATTGGTCAGAATTAAACCCAGACCCTGCAGTCAGCAGGCCCAGGCATTATGCACTGAGCCAAACTGGCTAGGGCAGGATATGACATTTCTTAGCCTTCCAGCAGTGGACCTTCATTTTTATTCTCCAAGAGTGTGGTGGAAAAATACTAGATCACCTTTAGGGATTCTTATTACCCAAGTTACTAAGAATATTACCAGTGGCATACAGGGAGCTTAGCCAATCAGTGGTAAGAAAAAGTGTTTCCTCTGTAATTCACTCTGATCACTAGCTCCACCCCTGCCCTTCCAATCCCAGCTCCACCCCTGCCCAGGTCTATAACCTCTGCCTGAGGCTGCAGGCCTTGACAGAAGACCCCCAAACCCCTCCAATCACTGGCTTCACAGAGCCCAGGCCTCTGCGGATCACCAGCTCTGATTCTGCCCCCTGCCATCATCGGCTCTGCCCTTGCCCCACTGGAAGCCTCTGGCCAAGGCTGCAGGCCTGGGCAGGGGACCCCCAGACCCCTGCTTTGCCAGTTCCACTGATACCCAGACCCCTGTGATTGTAGGCTCTGCCCCTGCCCCTCCGATTGCTGGCTCTGTGGAGCCCAGGCCCCTGTGATATCCAGCCTTTCCCCTGCCTAGGCCTGAGGCCTGAGGTCTCTGGCCCGGCCTTATGCCTGTGTAGGGCACCCTCATACTCCTCCGATCACCAGCTCTGTCCCTGCCCCCTCTGATCATCAGCTCCGCCCTTGCCCATGCCTGAGGCCTCTGGTGAAGACCTCTGGCATGGGCAGGAGACCCCCAGGCCCCTCTCATCACCTCTTCTTCCCCTCAAGCCCTCTGCCTCTGCCGTCACCTGCCTGGCTAACACACCTGACCACTTCAGTGGTGGGGCTGAGTCAGACTGGGCACTGCCATCTTGTGGCTATGGGGGTGGCCATCTTGTGGCCATGGGAGCAACCATCTTGTGGCTATGGGGGTGGTCATCTTGTGGCCATGGGAGCAACCATCTTGTGGCTATGGGGAGGCCATCTTGTGGCTATGGGGGAGGCCATCTTGTGGCCATGGTGGCAGCCATCTTGTGGCTATGAGCGCCACCATCTTGTGGCCATGGAAGAAGCCATCTTTGTCAGGGAGTGATGCCTAATTTGCATATTACTCTTTTATTAGATAGGATAAAAGCCTAAGCGACTGTTATGACCAGTCGACCAAATGAACGGTCACTATGACAATGCACTGATCACCAATGGGCAGACATTCAATGCAGAAGCTGCCCCCTAGTGGTCAGTGTATTCCCACAGCCAACCTTCTGCAAATGGCCAACCTCCCACTGTTCCTCCCTGCAGCTGGCCACCACCTCCTCTGCATTGGGACTTGGAGAGATGGCCCCCATTGGCTCTGATCACCAGCCAGGTAGAGGGACCCCACCCATGCATAATTTCTTAATAAATAATAGTTTAATGCAATATTTTTTAAAAGCAGCCAACCGTGGGTCAGGAGGGCTGTCATTTCAAAGCCGCAGGTCCTGAGGCATACTGATTTGGGGGCCACAAATGATGATCCCTTACAGGCAAGTTTGGAGAAAAACAGGAGGCCTGCCTATAGGAGGTACCAGGGTGGGTCTGAGTCTATAGGACAGGGTTCATGTCCTCTGTGTTGTCTTCCCTTCCACATATCCCTGAACCTTCATAGTGCCTTGCTTACAACTGCAGCCTGTTCCCTGCTCTGTGGAGATGCATTAGAAGGAAGGGCCTCCCCACCCTGGTCAGAGTAAGAGGACAGCTGGGCTGTGGAACAGCGGTCCCACGGTGTGATGATAGGATGAGGAAGTGGAGCAGAGAACTGAGGCGCCTCCTGGAGCAAATGGAGGAAACCTGGCAGCTCTCAGAAGGAAGGATCGGAGAGCAGAGGTGCTGGTGTCCAGCCAGAAAGCATGGGAACTGCTGACACCATAACTGAGGTGAAATGGGAACACATAGGAGTTAAAGGGCCTGTGGATCCTCCAACTGGATCATCAAATATTGACCACATTAATTCTACTTGGCTGCCTGATACTTTGCAATTTTTTTCCCTTGGTTTCCTGCACTCAGAACAACTCTGGATTTTCCCAAGCCTCTCAAACCCAGAATGTCCACCCTTCTAGGCCCTCACTCCCTTGTCCTTTTTTTTGTGTGCAAACTTTAATGACCATGAAATTCTCAGGCACTTGTATTAAAATGGAAATTCTTGGGGATCTCAGACTCTGATCTAGCAGGTTGGCAGTGGCCTTGGGCTGTGAGTTTCAGCAAGCACCCAACACAGGCAGCTTCAAAGGCTGGAGGCTACAGACTAGACTCAGTGAAACATCAGTGTGTAACAGAGTCTCCTGGGAGTATGGTGGGAGGGGAAGTGGGCTTGTTAAAGCACAGATTTCTGCCTCTTTTTCCCCAGACACTTTCCAGTAAGTCCTAGGTTCAGCCCAAAACTTTGCATTTCCAGCAAGTTTGCAGATAGTGATGATGCCACTGGTCCAGAGACCACACTTTGAGAACCCTTTCTTTAAGAGATACATGCCCCACTCCCCTCAATCCACTTACCAGGAGAGAATGATCCTACGACTTTTATTTCTCTGGACCTCTCCTACAAGATGGGTTGCTCTCAGATGACTCACAGCTGTCAGTGACCTGGGCTATTGCAGATCTGTCCTTGCTGGGTTGACTGGGGTCAGTCACAGCTCTGTCAGGTCATCAAACCAAAGTGTCAAGTCACTTCATCCTTCAGCAGGTGTGACCATGCAATTTATTTATTTATTTATTTGTAGGAAGTGACTTAAAGCAAGAATCTGGTTTGAACAGGGATCCAGAAGACCACTCTTGAAGTGTTGACTTCTTAGCACTATTCTTATTTAGATAGTATTTTACTGGGAGAGGTTTGGTGGTGAGGGATAAAGTTGATAGAGAATATGGGCACTAAACTTCAAGCCACCTCTTAGACTAAGGAGTCAGAGAGACATCAAAGTGAGGAAGAGTTTATATACCCTCAGAGCAGGGCAGAGAAAGGGGGAACTTGAGAAACAGATGTGATGACTGTCAGAGAGGAGTCTCGTGTCACCATCTTCCATATTTTCTCATTTATTTATGCCACAAACACTAAATAAGAACTATGCTGTCCATACCTGAGTGTTGTCCTAGTCTTTAGAAAACAAGCATGAATCACACAGCCTACATCCTATTGGAGCCCATGATCTAGTTGGGAGATGGGAATGGAAATAAATGGTCACCAAGCAAGAACAATTGGAGATCCGAGGACAGTGCACCCAGCAAAGCACCAGGAATAGTGGCCCTGATCTCAGACAGCTGGTGAAATCTTTATAGAAAAGACTAAGAGAGATCTGCTCTGGAGACAAACAGGCAGGTGAATACAGAGTGTAAGTCATTAGCATGTGCAGGGCCCAGATCCCACTTTGACTTCTTGTGACCACAGGTCCTGGCCTTATTGGACAGAACAGCCTCTCGCCCCTGGAGGCCATTTTCTGGCTGCTGTCTGCACTGTGCTGGAGGACAGCCTGTTGGCAGGAACTTTGCACATAGAATTGTTTTCAAGCTGGGGGACTACAGGTTGTTCCTGAGACAAGTGACAATGACCAAATCAAACAGAGCTAGTTCTATCACCACCCCCACTGAGGTGCTGATTAGCTGGGCCTCAGCTTTCAGGATTTTCAGAAGATCTAAGCACTGAGGAACAAGTTCATGTCTGGAGGAATATTGTTAAGGATCACAGACCAGTGCTGATCTCTGAGATGCAATATGAAAGCATTATGCAGACTCTCCCAGAACCCAGGAGACAGCTGGCTGCAAGGAAACAAATACTACAAGATAGGTAAATAGGCGATGCAAAGATAGATAGATAGATAGATAGATAGATAGATAGATAGATAGATAACATATTAGAATAGCTAATAGAATAGTTGGTGATGATAGATAGACAGGTAATAAATTAGAATAGATAGCTAAATAATTGATAGACAGACAGAGAGCCAAGTTGGGGTATGTAGCCCAAGATTTCCAGAGTCTCTTAAAGTGACCCAATTTCTTAGACATAAGTCTCAGTACAGACTGCCATCATTTTATTTTTCTGATGTGTCTTATCATTAGGTTTTACAAAGGTATAAAAACAAAAGGCTTATTTTGTCATATAACAATTGCTCTTACTGAAAACATTTAATAACATCAAATCAGAAATCCCAGTGTCCAGGTGGTCAGAAATCCAGACTGGACTCCATCCAGGGACGGGTCTGACTTCGCTGTGGTAAATGCAGTGGTGCCTCTAGTCAAGGAAAGCAGAAAGTCAGTATGTAATTTGAGTATGAATATATTTGAAGCACAATAGTGGAAATAAGTCATTTTTCTACTCCTCCCAGCCCTGTCTCACCCCTACCTCACAAAATAGACCATTTGTTAAAGCTGAATCCTCTTTGTTAATGCCTCAGAATAATGACCTAAACTTCACCAAGATGCCTTTGCTGGGAAGAATGACTTTGACTCTTAAAGGAGAGGACTTAGGTGAAGCCCCAGTGACTCTATGAGATGAAGTCCCATGCTGGGAACTCCAGGAGCAGCGTTAGAGCACCTGGCTCCCAATATACATGCCGTCACTTGTATGGCAATTTACTTAACAAAACTGGTCTTTCTGTGTGACAGTCACTCCTTTATTCAAGGCCAGCTACCTTGTCAAACAAGCCATCGTTCTCTTGCCGTAGCCGGTTTACTCAGTGGATAGAGCATCGGTCTTCAGACCAAAGGGTCCCGAGTTCAATTCCAATCAAAGGCATGTACTTTGGTTGCAGGCTCCTCTCTAACCAGGGCGCTGGTTGGGTTGCATGCAGGAGTCAACCAATGTGAATGTTGTTTCTTTCACATTAGTATTTCTCTCTATCTTTCTCTCTCTCTTCCACTCTCTCTAAAAATCAATGGAAAAATATCCTCAGGTGAGGATTAAAACATAAAATAAAAATGAAACAAACCATTTTGTCTCTTAAGTGAATTCATCAGTGGCCTTCTTTGATGAGTGATAAACCACTCTCTCTGTGAGGAGGAAGCTGGTCTTGCAAGGAATGTCAGGCCATAAAACCGAACAAAGCCCTGTCTTGTGAGAGGACAGGGGGCTTTGTTCTGAGCCTGAAACCTAAGAACACCTGGGGGAAGGGAGTATATTTGCAAATCAATGAACTTGAGGGGCAGTTATAAAGCAAGGTTCTCGCATGCTACCGCTACTCTGAATTGGATAAACAATTCCTGAGTCCGCGTGTGGTATTAAAACTGTGATTTCTCCACTTCTTCAAAGCATCGCTTAGTTTTTTGGTCTTTCTGCAACATTTCTTTCCTCTACATCCCCTCCTCATCCTTATATTTGCATTAATTTCTCTCCTTCTGGTTTCTCATTCATGTCTCACTCCCTTTCTCTCTTTTCCTGAGATTCATTCCTTCTTGAAAAAACATGCAACATCAGATCACATCCCTGAGACATGTTTGTAACATCTGCTCTCCAAAGTGACACTAATGGTCCACAGAACTTCTCTGGCCCTAATTACTGAGCAGTACAAATCCCTGTGGGCTGCCTCTCCCGCCATTAGTTCTCAGGGTAATTACCATGAGCCAGACAGGCTGATGTGTGTGCTATGGAAAGGCTGGCCCTGGGTCATGCCAAAATGCCTTCTGCTGCCTCTGGTGTGTGCACAGATATAATGTCTCCAGGTGACATATGGAGCAGGAAGGATAGACTCTTCACATTTTAAAAAACAAAATTTCTCCCAGCCTGCGTGGCTCAGTGGTTGAGTGTCGGCCTATGAACCAGGAGGTCATGGTTCAACTCCTGGGCACACATCTGGGTGGCAGGCTTAATCACTAGTGTGGGGTGTGCAGGAGGCAGCCAATCAATGATTCTCTCTCATCATTGATGTTTCTATCTTTCCCTCTCCCTTCCTTTCTGAAATAAATAAATATGTATATATATTTTTTTAAATCGCTTTAAATAGATAAAGATAATTTGCTTCTGCAAAAGTAATACACTCCTATGGACCAAATTGTCAAATCTTGGATGGGTTCAGATCAATGTGACTGGAGTGAGGTCTTGATCTTTTGGCTCTAGAATTCTGTCACAAAAGGAGAAGACATCTGAGGACACCAGTGCCCAATGGGTGAGACCTGGCCATGTCCAGCTCATTCCACCAAAGAGCTAAACTTTAAGTATAAAATATACCAAACTTAAAATGAGTAATGATGCCTGCGTTGCTGACATCTCTATCACTCTGAAAAGGTGGTGAGGAAGGAAAGGAATCCAGTCCTCACTGTCATTCTGTCTATTCGAACTATAATAGTACAAAACCCAGTTACAGGCACTGGATTGTCAGCTTACCTTTCTCTGAGTTATAATAATTACTGACCTGATCTCTCTCCTGTTGTACATTTTTTCCTGGTCTGGGTAGGGCAATCCCATTCTCAAAAGCCTTAAATTCACTCTCCTTTAAAAGTTAGCATTTAGCCTGGCTGGTGTGGTGCAGTAGTTGAGTGTCAGCCCATGAACCAGGGTTGCGGGCTTCATCATCAAGAGGGGATGTGCAGGAGGCAGCAGATCAATGATTCTCTCTCATCATTGATGTTTCTATCTCTTTCTACTATTCCCTCCTCTCTCTCTGAAATCTATTTTTAAAAAACATATTAAAAGCTAGCATTTAGTGTATGATAAAGAACATTCGTGACTGTGTCCCCAGCACCCAGTACAGTGCCTGGCCTGGCACAAAGGAAGCATTTGATACATGTCTAGTAAATGCTGATTGAATGACATCAAATGGAGTGTATTACAGAGTCATTTGTTCTCAGACCATGCTTTCCTTACTCAATGTTTAATAATCATTCCATTAGTAAATTCCTTGATTCAACAAATATTCATGGGAATCCAGCTTGGTGCCAGACAAGGCCTCTGGAGCCACAATGGTAAGTCAGGTGGGCGAGCGGTCAGCCTCATTAAAGATACTATGAGAGAAACATGGTCTCTAGCCTTGAGCTGCTAAAAGGGTGAGGGAACAGAAGAGATCAGCAGCAATTAAGTGCTAAAATATATGGCTCTGCCTCCCTAGGGGATTGTCAGCGGGAGAAGAAGCTAAGGTAGTCATTGACATTTTCACAGGAAGGGTGGGACTTTGGCCGGGCCTTGAAAGATGCTCTGAATTTGGAAAGCAGAGCAGGGTGGCTAAATTGTTCCTATCTAGAGGTAGCCACCCCGAGTCACCCAAGGAAAACTAGTCTGAATGCCTAATTGTGCACTGGACCAGAATGGCTCCCAAGTAAGGAACTTGACAAGGCTCTAAGTACTCTGAAGAGTTTGAAGCAATCTTGAAGAAAATCATCAATTGCTAATACAAATGAGCCTCTAAAATGCTAACATATGCCCCCTGTGGTATGGCCTTCAGGCCACTCTTGAGAGACAAGCTGAGGCATCTTCTCATTGCTGCCCTGGGCTGGCTGCATCAGAATTTCCTGAGAACCTTTCTCCTGGCCACCGCCAGCTCAGCGATCTGGGATGGGACCCAGGAATCTTTTTTTTTTAAATATATATATATATACTAATAAAAGCGAAATATTAAAATTAACCGTTTCTCTGAGACAGGGTAAGCCACGCCCACCAGCCAATCAGAGCTGCTGTATGCAAATTAGCCCAGCCAAGATGGCGGAGGACGCAGCCCTGGTGTGCGGCTTCTCCACGGCTGCGGCCTCCACCATCTTGGGAGCCTCCCGCCTGAGAAGGCATCCAGCGCCTTGGGCCTGCGGATGCCTTTCCAGGAGGGAGCCGGGGTAGGGGGGAGGTGGGCACCAGGCAGCTGCCCCCGCCCGGGAAGGCTCCGGGGCGTGGGGGCGGGGCGGCAGGACCCCCTCAGCCCCGCCGCCTCGGAGCGTTCTGGGGTGCGGGGCGGCCGGGTCCCCGCGGCCCCACCTCCCGCCACCTCGGGAGCGTTCCGGGCGCGGGGACAAGGCAGCAGGACCCCTCAGCCCCGCGCCTCGGAGCGTTCCGGGGCGCGGGGACGGGGCGGTCGGATCCCAGTGGCTCTGCTGCCCGCAGCCTCGGGAGCGTTCCAGGGCGCAGGGGCGAGACGGTTGGATCCCCGCAGCCCTGCCGCTGCAGCCTCGACTTACTGGGCGGGAGCCTTCCAGGGCGTGCGGGGAACAGGCGGCCGGACCCCCGCGGCCCCGCCCGGGAGGCCATGGGGCGGCCAGTGCCTCCCCACCCGGGGACCAGGCAGCTGGACCCCTGCAGCCCCCACCCGGAAGGCCATGGGGCAACCAGCGCCTCCCCACCCATGGCTTCCCAGGTGGGAGCCTTCCAGGGCGCGGGGAACAGGTGGCCGGACCCCGCGGCCCCCACCCGGGAGGCCATGGGGTGGACAGTGCCACCCAACCATCAGCTTCCCAGGCGGGTAGCCCGTAGGGTCAGTGGGAGCTGTGGTCGGCCTGAAAACTGCCCTCAGCCTCTCACCCAGGCTTGCCACACCCCCTGGGGTGAGGGTCTCCACTGTGGAGCTTGGCCAGCTTGCAAACAGACATTGGCCCCTCACCCAGGCTGGCCAGACACACCAGCAGGTGGACATCCCCAGAAGGATCCCAGACCGGGAGAGGGCACAGGCCGGGCTGAGGGACAACCCCCCCGCCTCCCAGTGCACAAATTTTTGTGCACCGGGCCCCTAGTATATATATATATTTCCACAGAGAGGAAGGAAGAGAGAAACATCAATGAGAGAGAAACATCAATCAGCTGCCACCTGCACACCCCCTACTGGGATGTGTCCACAACCAAGGTACATGCCCTTGACCAGAATCGAACCCGGGACCCTTCAGTCCGCAGGCTGACGCTCTATCCACTGAGCCAAACCAGTTAGGGTGGACCCAGGAATCTTTCTAAAGCTCCTCTGCAATATTATGAATCAGCATGGTTCAGGAGCTGCTCTCCTAGATTTACCTCAAAGACATTCCCTTTCTGAGATTAAGGTGGAAGGGTAGGCATGTACTAATCAAGGAAGTGCTGAATTTTCTGGCATATAAGACGACTTTTTAACCCAGGAAAATCTTCTCAAAAGTCAAGGGTTGTCTTGCCGGGTGTCGTCTTATAGGGCGGGTGCTGAAACTTCCGGGGCTGACTGGAAAATCTTTGGTCGCTGCAAAGGGTGGGGGGAGCTCAAAAATGACCACACTCCATTCATTTCAATGGAGCCAAATGGAGACCACAAGTGTCTCTGGTCAGCTCCTTTTTGTGCTGTATACGGTCTCCATCCAGACTTTTAAACCCAGGAAAATCTTCTCAAAAGTTGGGGGTCATCTTATACGCCCAGTCATCTTATACACTGGAAAATACAGTAAGTATAACTTACGTCTGTAAATCCTGGGAGCAGGCAACCTGGAGAATTCAAAAGGCAAAAAGTCTATCTACCACATTCCACTCCCTTAACCTCCTAAATGAGTCAAAATAGTTGAAATTTGGCCAAAATGAATTAAGTTGTGCTTTTATGGCATAGGCTTGATGAATGAGAATATGAAATTACCTTTATATTGAAAATAGTAGGAAGATGATTCTGTTAGAGAAATGAAGCTAAACTAAACTCATACACTAACATTTCTTGTTTAGCTATGTCAATTTGAGTCTCCAATTCCAGAAAAATATCCCTTGGGATAATGTCCAAGCATAAAAATCGGGTCACACACATTGCTTGGGGATTAATACTACTGTCACCAACATTGCTGGTGCTGTGAGGGTGGTTTGACCGTATGTGGCATGCTCCATTTCACAGACCCTCCAGTTTTTAATGAGCAAAGCTTATGAATGTTTCAAGGTGTTTTGCTCCTCTTTGAGCAAACCCCTCATTAGGTTTTCTCTTGTGTAGCTAATTTATATTCAGCACTGGGAATTCGTGTGCATCTTCTGCTCTTTGTTGAGTATTCAATTCCTATTGTTGTCAATGGGGGTTATGTGCTCAGATTGAAAGCTTAAAATATACCTGTAAATTCCTTCTGGGCCAACACACACATTCACACACACCCCTCCTCCTCTTCCCACTATGTTCTTGAGCCTTGCTCATTGAATCCCAGCACCAATGTTTCAGTTCATTTGTGACATTTCTAATCTCTGACTAAGGTTCCCCTGAGGTCAAATCTCAATGTATCCATCATCTTCTGCTTGGAGCAGGTCATCATGTGATGGCACCTAATTCTCTTCTAAAATTTGTTTTAACAAATAACCAGCCTGATGATTATTATGGAGTTACAGCGATGCCAAACAGAGAACAGCGTGCAATGCACGTACCAAGGTTCTTCAGTCGCAAATCTTCCACATCATTATTGCCATGATGTCATTGCAATTTCAATGACAGCTCAGGATTCAAGACTTGCTTCCACAAACACCAAGTTAATTGTATCTATGGTTGTGTTACATAAGTCATAATCCTACAGGAAAAGAAACATCAAACTCATCATTAAACTGACCAGCTATTCATTCTACATTCTATGTGCCTTAGATAGTTCAGAGCATTCTCTTATGTTACAATTTTTCTTTGTGGCATTAAGTATATACTTTTTTCAGAGCTGCTTATTTTAGATGATTCTGATGAGTCGGCCCAGACCTCACAGACCCTTTCTGGAGGTGATTCAGTGGTTTGCTTTATTCACTCAATGAGCATGTTACAGGGGAAGCACATTATCAAGTGGCTGAAGACATGATGGTAAAAACAGACACAGTACATGGTCTTGTGAAGGCCTGGGGTAGCAGGGAGACACAGGGGCCCTGGCCAGGTGGCTCAGTCAGTTGGAGCATCATCCCATACACCAAAAGATTGTGGATTCGATTCCCATCAGGGCACATACCTAGACTGCAGGTTCAATTTCTGTTTGGGGCATGTGCAGAAAGCAATTGATCAATGTTTCTCTTTATCTATCTATCTATCTATCTATCTATCTATCTATCTATCTCTTTCCCTCTTTCCCTTCCTCTCTCTCTAAAATCAATTTTTTTAAAAAACATAACCTCTGGTGAGGATTAAAAAGGGGGGGGATTGAGTAATGGTACATATTCTATATAATAAAAGCCTATTGTGCTAACTGTCCAGCCATCCGTTCAACCAACCAAAGCCTAATATGCTAATGATATGCTAAGGCCACTTGCTATGATGTGCACTGACCACCAGGGGGCAGGCACTCTGACTGCTAAGTTAGCTTGCTACTGGGGTCTGGCCTATCAGGACTGAGTGAGATAGGCCAAATGCATCCTGGAGCTCTCCTGCAGTCCCTCCCTGGCTGGTGAACCCCCCACATCTCTTCCTGGCCCCAACTGTGCACCTGTGGGGGTCCCTCGGCCTGGTCTGTACCCTCTTGCAATCTGAGACCTGAGACCCCTCGGGGAATGTCAGAGAGCCAGTTTCGGCTCAATCTCGCAGGCCAGGCTGAGGGTCCCCATTGGTGCACAAATTAATGCATTGGGCCTCTAGTAAATGTAGTTATAGTGGAGCAGCTCTCTGAGAGCAGCTGACAAGACACATGGCCTAGGCTAAGGGTCTGGGATGGTATTGCTGAGAAAGGACACACAGAGCTGAGACATGAGTGATGAGCAAGGTCAGGAATGATGCAGGAGCAGCCTGTGCAAAAAAACTGGTGGGGTAGGGACATGGCCCTGTGATGCGCTGTCCACAAGGGACAGGTGTGGCCTGAGGAGGAAGAGCCAGGAGAGGTGCTGATGTGGGACCTGAGGTGACAGAGCCTTAGGAGTCCCATTTAAGAACCAGGTCTTTATCTTAAAGGCAACTAGAGCCCATCAAAAGTTTTTTTAAAAAAGATGACACAATCCGATTTACACATAGAAAAAATGTTCGGGTGGCAAGTGGACAACAGATTGGGGAGGTAGCAAACAAGGACAGGAGGCTACTTAGGAAGCCAGTTTAGCCATGAATAGTTGGTACTGAGATGAGGAAAGTAGGTAAAATGCAGCTGGAAATATAGGGGGGTAGATGCAAGAGTTATATAGAAGGTAAAACAGACAGGCACTGGGAATGAACATATTCGGGAGAAGGGAGTGTCAGTGAGGACTTGCAGTCTTCTGACTTGCTTAACTTGGTGGATGCAGGAGCGTTCACCACAGTGGGCCAGATCTGTGGGAGGGGTGGCGTGATACTTCTGAGCAGTGATGTGGACCAGCCATTAGGAGACACACAGATGAGAGGTGTGGGTGGAGATGCACACTTGTAATTTATCATTGACTAGGTGGTTACTAATACCATGGGTACAACCCTGGGCTTCTGGAAAATGATTCTGAAATGTGGAGTTGATATAAGTCATGTAACATATCTACAGTGATTTGTTGTTCTCTGAGCCCATTTATGGCTTTAACAACTAAATCAAAGGATCATTGTCATTGCTACACAGGAAAAACCTTATGCAGAAGACTTTGTTAGGGCACACCACCAATAACACAGGATTTCAATGTTTAAAAATAACTTATCACGAAGTTGCAGTCAGATCTGCTCACTTGTGCCTGGGCCATTGGGAAAGATCTGGATGAAGCAGCAAAGTGGGCAGCAGTGTCTGTTTGAGAAAGGTGGAAGGGTTTCATTTTTATGGCTCTCCTATCTCATCTCAAAGAAGCTTGCTGCAGTCCCTCTCCACATTTCTCTTTCTCACTCATTTGATGAACCTCCATCAAGCAGGTCCAGTCTGTATTTCATCTTGGGGAAAATAGGTTTATTTTTATTTATCAGCCCCCTAAGAACATGTTGATTAGGGTACAAGATGACTATTAGTCCATTAACTCACCAGCCAACTTTTTCTTCTAGTAAATAAATGCAAATTCAGATTCTTGAACACTGTTGAAAAGCATTTTTTTTCTTTCTTTCTCTCTCCAGATGCAGTTGTCTATCATCAAATTGCAAATGAACCTATACATTTTTATGTTGCCTTTGACTTGTAGGTTAGAGTTCAGAATTTCCCAGTACCCCAGTCTCTATCAATTTTGTCTCAGAGTAGTCATACCATGCTGGGAAAGGAAAAGATGAGAACAGAACCCTGGGAGACAAGCCTTCCCTCCTGATGCCAGGAGTATTCCGCAGGTAACACCACGCACAGAAAATGGCAGGACCTAAGATTTACAGTCAAGTCACAGACTTGAACTTCCAAGACCTGGTAGCTCAGACACTGCTGTGGGACTTCTAAGAAATCCACCTGCACTTCTGTTACTAATCACCCACACCACAATTCACAGTCCTCAGAAATTCTTTCCATTTCTTCAGTGCACCATGTTCCCTACCTTGCCTCTAGAATTTTTCATCGGTTTCAGTCCAGGATCCTCTTTTCCTCTGTCCTTCCTCTTGATGTATCTAAATATTACCAACTCTCAGGCCACAGCTTAGCTGTCACTTGTTCCAGAAAACCCCTCTCCCCTCCACTCCCCATCCTAACACTTATGCTCCATGTAAATGTGTGTGTGCTCACATGTATCCCCCTCTGGACTAAACACTCTAGGTCAGCTTACAGGTCTGCATGAGTACCATCCTCATTGCCATCAGCCCCTTGCCAGGTGCCACTTGTTAAATAAATAAATGAGCAAATCAAATAGCCAAGAGACCCTGCCAGGACCCTCACCCTCAGACTCCATGTGGGACAAGAAAATCCATCTGAGAACAAAACAAGGAAACATCAAGAGCAATTTATTGAATGAAAATCCTGCACCTCATTGAACTCATTTCTTCCCTTTTCTTACCACAGGTGCAGAGGGGCCTGAGTTGGGAACCCTCCAGGAGCACTCTACTCTTTGAATTAATTGTTTGCATGAGTTGGGTGGGAGGAGAAAAATGTTCCTTGATGCTCAGGTGAGGAGTTGCCCCATGAGTATGTGGCCCCAAAGGGAACCAACCAGGCCAGACTGTGTATGTGCCATGACAGTGTGACTATACCTCTGAGGACTGGCCTCTCCCTGAATTAAGCAACCTCAACTCAGCTGAAAAATTCCAAGTACATCCCTCCTGGGTCACACAGCCTTTGCAGAGGACATCTAGACAATCAAGGCCACCTAGACAACTTCTTTGGCATTGCCAGCAGATATTGGCGCTTTGTAGCTAGAAGACCCTGTGTCCAATGGCACCCTTCCAGACACCAAGGAAAGGCTGTAAACATTGTGAGCAAATGCCTTCTTAACCAAGGACTACTAAGACCAACCCAGAGCCATGCTATCATCCCTGCCCTCTCTATACCAGAGATGAAGAGCCTACCGCCTGATTTTAGGTGTAGCCTTTAGCTCACACAAAGCAATGGTTTGGGTCAGTTGAGGGTGAGGTAGTGTTGGACAATATGCAGAGAAAACACTGCAGAGAGAACCTTTAGAGAACTGGATTTCCTAGCACATCTGTTCCAACAGTGTGATAGTACCACGGTAACAGGGAATAGACCAGGGTTTACCTGTGTGATGGCCCCATTACAGTGGACATGCTGTGCTCCAGAGAAGGTGGAGCTAAGCCCACCAAGTCAGACAGATGCTGTTACTGTGTGTCTAGTTTGGGTTTCCCCAGAAGCAAAGCCAACATCAAGGGTGAGAGTCCAGTTTATTTATTTGGAAGGTGATCCCAGGAAGAAAGAGGGTAGGGGCCAGAAGGTAAGATAGGGAGGAAAGAAAAAGCAGTTAAATGGTGAGTTATTGAACAGGATACTGTTGTGAAAACTGGCTCTAGCTCACTGGAGTCCCCTGAGAAATAATGTAGATGGAGCTCAGAACTGTGTCACTGAAGGAGGGGGCTGCTATTCCCACTGGCTGAGGGACACCCCAGCGTGCAGTTTTACCCACGATTCTGAGCTGCACTGGGACACCCTTGGCAATTCTTATGATCTCAAAGAAAACCCACAGGCCAGCAAACAGAGAGCTGCTCAGGCACTAGAGGCAGGGCACTGTGTCTTGTCCAAGGGTCCTTCGTGACTAAGCATGAAACCGGGCTACAGTCAGCTCCTAATACATAGACACAAATACAAATTGGCAGCCAAAATGGGAAGATAAAAAACAACCTAAAATGAACGAACAAGAGAATTCTCCAGATGAAGAGCTAAAAGAAATGGAGATGAGACATTTTTCTGATATGGAGTTCAGAATAATGATGGCATAAATGTTCAACAGCATGAGAAAAGATATAGTACCTATGAAAAAAAGACCAGTCAGAAATAAAGAATAACATAGCACTAATGAAGAGCACAGTGGAAGTAATACACAGCAGATTAGATCTGCTACAATTCCTAATCTCTAGTGCAGGACAATGTCAGACACTGTTTCTGAATGGCCCTAGTACCCTATTTGGGGCTATCAGCAATCCACAGCTCATGGCTCCCTCTACTGGGGCTGTATATTTTTAGAAAGGACCAAGATGTGCACTAGGGTTTGCTTTTTCTAGTCCAGGGCCCTGAATTAAATCATGCAAAGATCCAGTCTCCAGGGATCTGGGTCTTTTAGAGTGACAGAAAGAGAAGAAAGTGAGCAAGGGATAGACAATGTATTTGAAGAAATAATAACAGAAACTTCCCTAAACTGGTGCAGGAAAAAGTCACACAAGTTCAGGAGACACAGAGAGTCCCAAACTAGAAGAACCCAGACAGGCCCATGCCCAGACACATCATAATTAAAATACCAAAAATTAAAGACAAAGAGAGAATCTTAAAGTCAGCAAGAAAAAAGCAATTTGTTATCTACAAAGGAGCTCCCATAAGGCTGTCAGCTGATTTTTTCATCAGAAATTCTGCAGGCCAGGAGATGGCATGAAATATTCAAGGTAATGAAAGCAAGGATCTGAAACCAAGATAACTATATCCAACAAGGCTATCATTCAAAATAGATGGTGAAATAAAGAGCTTTCCAGACCAAAAAATAAATAAATAAATAAGGCTAAAGAAGATTATAACAACCAAACCAGCACTGCAAGAAATGTTAAAGGGACTGCTATAATGAGAGGAAATATATATAGACAGCAACATAAGCATACAGAATTAAAATGACAATAAATAAGTACCTATCAATAATAACCTTAAATGTAGATGAATTAAAGCTCCAATCAAAAGACGGAGTGTAGTGAATGGATGTAAAAACATGACCCAATTATATGCTGTCTGCAAGAGATCTACTTGAGAACAAAAGACTCACACAGAATGAGAATGAAGCGATAGGGGAAAAATTTTCCATACAAATGGAAACCCCAAAAAAATATGGAGTAGCTATATTCAATAACTGACAAAATTGATTCCAAAATGAAGGCCATCACAAGAGACAACAAAGGTCACTCACTACATAATACTAAAAGGATTGATCTAACAAAAAGATATAACCCTGCTAAACATATATGCACCCAATATAGGAGAACCTCAATATAGAAAAAAAAACTTCTAGAGGACTTTAAGGGAGAGATCAACAACAATACAATCATAGTAGGGGACTTTAACACCCTGCTGACATTACTGGATAGATCTTCAAGACAAAAATTGAAGAAAAAACAGTGACTCTATAGGACACACTGGATCAGATAGATTTAATTGACATTTATAGAACGTTTTACCCTAAAGCTGCAGAATACACATGGCTCATTCACAAAGATAGACCACATGTTAGGACACAAAACAAGTTTCTACAAGTTCAGGAAGATTGAAATCATATCAAGCATCTTCTCAGATCAGAGTGGAATGAAATTAGAAATCAACTATGGTAAAAAAAAAATATTCAAACACATAGAGACTAAATAGAATGCTATTAAGCACTGAATGGGTTACCAATGAGATCAAGAAATAAATAGAAAAACTTCCTAGAAAAAAATGAAAATGAACACATAACAACCCAAAATCTCTGGGACACAGCAAAAGCAGTTCTGAGAGAAAAGTTCATAGTACTACAGGCCTACCTCAAAAGCAAGAAAAACAAATAAACTATTTAACCCTAAAATTTAAAGAATTTGAAAGAGAGCAACAAGAAAAGCCCGGAGTAAGTAGAAGGATGGAAATAATAAAGATTAGAGCAGAAATAATTGACATAGAGACTAAAAAAAATACAAAATATAAAGATTGATAAACCTTTAGCCAGACTCTTCAAGAAACAAAGAAAGAGGACCCAAATATATAAAATCAGAAATAAGAGCAGTGAAGTAACAACTGATATCACAAAAATACAAATTATTATAAGAAAATACTATGAACAACTATATGCCAACATGATGGACAATGTGGAGGAAATGCACATATTCCTAGAAAAATACAATCTCCCAACACTGAATCAAGAAGAATCAGAAAACCTGAATAAGCCAATAGCAACTGATGAAATAAAAGCAGTAATCAAAAAACTCCCAGGAAACAAAAGCACTGGTCCAGATGGTTTCATGGGGGAGTTTTAACAAATATTCTAAGAAGAACTAACACCTAACCTCCTCAAACTATTCCAGAAAATCCAAGAAGAAGGAATACCTATAATCCCTTTTTATGAGGCCAGCACTATCTTAATTCCAATACCTGATAAAGACACTACAAAGAAAGAGAATCACAGACCAATATCCCTGATAAACATAGAGGCTAAAACCCTCAACAAAATATTAACCAATCGGATACAGCAACATATTAAAAAGATCATACACCATAACCAAACGGGATTTATTCCAGGGACGCAAGGTTTGTACAATATTCACAAAACAATAAATGTGATATATCACATAAACAGGTTGCAAGACAAAAACCACATGATCATATCAATAGAGACAGAAAAAGCATTCAACAAAATCCAAAACACTTTTTTGATTAAAATAAAACTCTTAGCAAAGTGGGACAGAGGGATCATATCTCAACATTATAAAGGCTATATATGACAAACCTATAGCCAAATTCATACTCAACGGGCAAAAAAATAAAACCACTTTCCCTAAGAACAGGAACAAGATAGGGATCTCCACTTTCACCACTCTAATTCAACCAAGTACTAGAAGTGCTAGCCATAGCAATCAGACAAGAAGAAAACATAAAAGTCATGCCAATTGGAAAGGAGACAGTAAAACTCTCATTATTCACAATGACATGATATTGCACATAGAAAACCCTAAAGACTCCACCAAAAAATCTATTAGATTTAATAAATGAATTTGACAATGAAGCTGGATAGAAAATTGACACCCAGAAATTAATGACATTTTTATATACCAATAATGAAGTATCAGAATGAGAAACTAAACAAATAATCCCATTTACCATTGCAACAAAAAAGATTAAGATAACTAGGAATAAACTTAACCAAGGTGGTAAAAGACTTGTACTCGGAAAACTACAGGACATTGTAAAAATAGATGTAGAGAGATATAAATAAGTGAAAGAATATACTGTGTTCATGGATTGATAGAATTAACATCATTAAGATATCCATACTGCCCAAAGTAATCTACAGATTCAATGCAACCCCTATGAAAATCCCTATGAAAGTCCCTATGAAATGGCATATTTCACAGATCTAGAACAAATACTCTAAAACAATTTTATGGAACCAAAAAAGATCCAGAATAGCCCCAGCAATCTTGAGAGAGAAGACCAAAGTTGGAAGGATTACAGTGGCAGTGGGGGCAGGGCGGGCAGCAGCGGGGGCGGCGGTGGGGGCGGCCCGTTGGAGTGCGGCGTGAACCTGTGTGACCAGGTCAAGGTCCCCGAGACGCTGGAGTTCTTCGAGCTGCTGGGGCCAGGCTACAGCCAGCTCTGAGGCAGGCGTCTTGCTCCCTGTGGAGCCTCTGGATGGGTTCCCTGTCCATGGCCCTGCGGGGACCCTGAGCTGGAGCCCTGGCTCTTTGAGCCGCTGGCAGCGATGGGGGGAAGCCTACTGTACCCTGAGCCCTGGAGCGCCCCAGGCTGTCCCGTAACCAAGAAGCCGTCCCTGGCTGCAAGAGGGTACAGGCCGGGCTGAGGGACGCCCCCCAAGTGCACAAATTTTTGTGCACCAGGCCCCCAGTAGCAATATGTTTATGGATATACTTCCTAGGACAAAGGAAACTAAGGAGAAAATAAATAAATGGGACTAAATCAAAATAAAAAACTTCTTCACAGCAAAAAAAATCTGTCAACAAAATGAAAAAGGAGCCCACTGTATGGGAGAACATCTAAAATATATAATGAATTCATAAAACATATTAAAAGAAAGACAAACAATCCAATTTAAAAAAATAGTCAAAGGACCTAGATAGACACTTCTCCAAAGAGGACATACAGATGGCCAAGAGACATGAAAAACTGCTCAAAGTCACTGATTATCAGAGAGATGCAAATTAAAACAACAATGAGGTATCACCTCGTACCTGTCAGAATGGTTACCATCAACAATCAACATATAGCAAGTGCTGGTGAGAATGTGGAGAAAAGAGAACCCTAGTATACTGCTGGTGGGAATGTAGACTGGTGCAGTCATTATGGAAAATGGTATGGAGTTTTCTCAAAAAAATTAAATATGGAACTGCTATTTGGCCCATTGATCCCACTTCTAGGAATATATCCTAAGAAACCCAAAACAATCAGAAAGAATGTATTCACCCCTATGTTCATAGAAGCACAATTTACAATAGCTAAGATCTGGAAACAGCTCAAATACCCATCAGTAGATGAGTGGATAAAAAAGCTGAGGTACACTTACACCCCAGAATACTATACAGCAATAAAAAAGAAGGATCTCTTACCCTTTGAGACAGCATGAAGGGACCTGGAAAGTATTATGCTAAGTGAAATAAGTCAGTCAGAGAAATATAGGTATCATATGATCTCACTTATATGTGGAACCTAATGAACAAAATAAACTGATGAACAAAATAGATCCAGAGACATAGAAGCACAGAATAGACTGTGAAATCTCAGAGGGATGGTAGGGGAGGGTGAATGGGTGAAAAGAGATCAACCAAAGAATTTGTATGCATGTATGCATAACCCAAGGACATAGACAATAGGATGGTGAAGGCCTTGGGCAGGGGTTAGAGTGGGTTAGAAGGGGAATATTGGGAGAAAATAGGGACATATATAATACTTTCAACAATAAAGATTTAATTTTTTAAAAAGTAGGGATCCAGGAATGTACCTAAAGTCATTTGACACCAATGTCCAAGTTCTTGTCCACTAGCAAGTATGCATCCAGCACAGACAGAAATAAAAAACAGACTCACACTCACTGGGCTCAAATCTCAGCTCTGCTGCTATTTGGCTGTGTGACTTTAGCAGGTTGCTAAATCTTTCTGAGCATCAGTAGCTTTGAGTATAAAATGGAACAATTGCATGGGCTTCCACACAGCAGCAATTAAACACATTTAATGTGACCAGAGTGGGCAACCATTTAAAGGACAGAGTACACAGCTGTTGTCATGAAAAACTGTCACAGAGCCCACGCAGGTCTCCAAGGTATGCAGATTAATCCTGGGTTGTGTCTCAAGGCTTCTGCATCCCACAGAGCCCCACCCTTCCCCAGATAGTCTGAGGGTTGGGGGCACAGGTATGATGTCCAGATCCTCAAGACATTTCTGGTGACCTGGCTTCATACTAATTTTTCTTAATGGTCCCACATGAACATACTTATCAGGACATCTATTACAATGTGGGGGTTGAGAAATATGGTCACTGGCAATATTTTTTATACTGTCTACTGGATCTGTAGGGAAGATTATGGAAGGTGTCATGGTGTGGACCAAGGTCGATTCAAATCGAATAAGTAGGTGCCTAGGTATGGAGCCAACTGTGCACCAAGAGGAAGTGGATTGAAGTCCTAAGCAATACCCACAATTCTCAGTTCTGAACTACTTGAGGCAAGTCAGATACAGGATGCTATTAAGATTGTGGCATCAACATTACACAGATGGGAAGAAAAGGCCTCAGGAAAAATGTCTGTCTTTCCTTAGTTCCAAAAATAGTAACTTTGAAGCAATTGATCTGCTTTTATGTTAAACACCCATCCGGTTCTATGTGTTTGTTAACTCCTAGTGCCAAACCTATGATCTACTGGAAGGAAGCATATAAAACTGCACAGTGTATGTTGTTTTTCCTCACCTCATTTCTAGTGCCACTTTATGTAGCTACCCTTATCTTTCCTTTTGCTCTCCTTCGCATGTACTACACAAAGCCTTGTCTTTCCAATTTCAGAAAGTGTATTCTAACTTCTCAGAGGACTTAGGCAGAAGATTTATTTTTTGGAATTTTCAATAGGTTTGTAAATTTGAATAATTTTTCATCAGAAGAGCTAGATACCTTTTCACTAGTCTGGATGGTGGCTTTGAAATATATGAAGATACAAAAAAAGTCACAGCATGTTGTCTCAAAAACTCACCTTTCCCAAAGAAATGTATTTTTTGCTATTACAAGCATTGAGACACTTGTGATGACAAACATTGAGACACTTTGTAAAGGACTTTAACTCCTGGATCTCAGGCTGGCCCTAAAACCTGAGCAGAGTAGGTGCTCAATCCTATTTGTTAAATGAGTAAATGAGTTAACACAACCATCTGGGAAGAATGAATGAATCCCCTGGGTTAGACCTTGGCAGTTCCATTCCTCGTCCTCCAAGTGGAAACCGTCAACTTTCAAAGAAGTGAGGGTTTGCTAAACCAATGTTACTGCGGTTTTCTCAGAAAGAAGGGAACTGAGCAGGAAAAGGCTGCTCTCCAGGAAAGGACAGCTTTGGAGTAGAAAGACTTGATGGGCCAGGAAACTTCTCTGGGGAAGGCAAGGAAACCCACTACTTTATCAAATGAGCCCCTTCCCGTCCCTCTCCCACCCCAAACCCCCTCAAGTTTAGTTTACTTTTAGCAACTTGCTTATTGATGCCAGCAATGAAACCTCAAGTGTGGTTGTCACAGCCCCTTTTCCCATGCTTTGACCTCAGAGGGTTTGTATTTCCAAGGATTTTATGTCATTGATCAGGCTTCACAGCTTAAAGGACCAAAGAGGGTAATGCATCTGTGGGTTTGGGCTGTATAAACAACTAATTTCTCTAATTCAGGTCAAAAACTGGACTTGCCAAGGCCACACATTTTCATTGAAAATATGCATTTATATTATAAACTAGCTGTACCCAGCCACGCATTGCTGTGGCTCTGTCTGGTTAAGTGGAAAAGAAAGAAAAGAGAAAGTGCACGTTTCTAATATGTTTAATTGCACAATGCTTGTGGGTATACAATTCGCCCTCCTGGATGGCTGCCCCTGGCACGCTGCCGCCCCTGCCCTGCCCAGCTGATCTGGCCTCCCACACGTGTGCCTCTGCAGCCCAGGCCCACCAGCGCAGGCCTACACCCCCCGCTCCCCACAGGTGGCCGGCCTGCGCCCCGTGCCCAAAGCAGTCCAGCCACTCCCAACTCCTGCCAGCAGAGGCTCTCGCTGAGCTGCCCAAAAACCAGAGGAAAAAGGAGCCAAGGAAGCTCCCCGGTCCTCGCCCACCACACTCCCCATGAGCCCTCGGCTGCTGGTGTTGGGGGGGACATTGCGGCTGCCTGTGCCCCAGCCCCAGCCCAGCCCCGGCCGAGGCCCAGCCTCACGCTGGTTGATATTTCACAACATGATAATTGGCACACCGATTGAATTCCATCCCTGGCAGATCAAGTGAATTCAAAAACTCTGTTGGATAATTAACCACTTCATCTGCTTCCACAACAGTGTTGAGGGACTTGTATGTGACTGCCTGGCTTTAAATGTTAGACTGAATAATATTGTTAAGTTCATAGCATGTGTTGCTTTTATATCCAACAGATGGTGCTGTTTTCCAACAGTGACATGTTTTTACCTGTCACAGGTGTGACATCTATATAATGTAGGTATATAAAAACGTGCGTATTCAAATGCAACATTGTGTCAAAATTTCAAAGCAATCGGTGAAGAACTTTCAGAGATTTGAGATTTTGAACAAAGGAACATTTTTATTTATATGGATTTCACCAGTTGGAATATTTTTTAGCTCAAGGGATGAGTTTCACTGTCTTTGGCTCCTGCTCCTCTAGCTTTCTGTGTGATGCCTTTTGGACAACTTTTGAGCACCCCAGCATCTGGGGCCCATTTTATCAGAAGCAGGCAGTGTTGGTGAGGGCCTCTTAGCAGTGCGAAGCACTGACCTTCCCACCCAACCCCCTCCCTGACATAGAAGCACAGCCTGGGGGAAGAGCTTCCCTATTATGTTTGCAAAGCACTAGGTTTTCAAAGTCAGTAATTCTTCTCATAAGGAAAGGACCTGACAGAGTTTTCTATCAGTCACTGAGATAGCATAACCCTAAAAGACCAAAAATAGGTAAAGAGCCTCGGTGATAGTGGGAGTCAGGGGAACAGCAAAATACGTTCTCCTTTTTCACCATCAGCTGTCTCCTGTTTTAGGGAAATATTTTGAATGTTTGAATCACTACTTTAGGCAGTTGTTTATTTTACTTTTCAGAACACTAATAAATGTCCCATAGATGTAGAACCATTCCTCTTTGGTCCAGGTGTTTCTCAAGGGAAGGCATCCTTTGTCAATTGGGTTCAACTAACCACTCAGAGTGCCCACAGTGGGCAGTGAGGAGGGGAGGCCCAGGGTCTCAGCTCCCCCCGCCACAAGGGTAGGCATAAGAGCTGGGGTGCCGTGAGCTCCAGACAGAAAGGCCCCTGTTTTCTCAGTGCACAAATTACTCCTTGGAATCCAAGCTTCCAGGGAGAGCCTTAACCCTTCAGGGCACAGGGGTCCATCCTGCTCTGAGCACATTCCGGTCCATCTCTGGGCCATGGGGCAGGAGAATAACACTATTCCTGAGGATCACTGCTCCATGTGGAGTTGAAGAAACAACCCTCACCTTGGGCCTTAATGGGTCTTGCACAGCTGGATGGTAAGCTCAGTAAGGACTCCTGACTTTATGTGGATGCATTTTCTAAAGGGCGCCCTGAGACTTGGTGGCTAAGAGAAATGTTATAACATTGGGCCACAGGGGAAGCCAATGGAAACTGTGTTGGCCAGTAAAGCAGTAGCTTTCAAAAAAGGGCCCACAGACCTTCCATATCAAAACCACCAGGAAAGCCTGTTAAAAATGCGGATTCTCCCCCTCACTACCACCACCAGCACCAGCACAAAATCAGAATTTCCCCAGGGGCGGGGGGATGACAAGGAAGAGTCCCACAGATGCCTACACCTGCTTCTGGACCCCTGGAACATGCAGTCCTCGGGGCTCCCATGATGGTCCGGAAGGAGGGAGCCCGGCCTGGAGCCTGCAGGAAACCACCAAGATGCCCTCCTGGTACAGTGGTCAGTAGGCTGTGCCAACCACCTTCCCCTCTGGATGCTGAAGTCCTCTTAGGTGCACTGGTGTTATTTTCACTCAGTGCTCCAGAGCAGGTTCCAAGGGAACCAGAATTCATAAAAAGCCCTGGAGAGCATTGATTTCAGCTACCCTGGAGATGGCCTTGGTCCCCCTGCTGCCTATTTAGCAATTGGGTCTGATTCTGTCTTAAATCCCTGGAGAGACACTGCATGTGGTGTTTTTGGTGAGAGAAATTTATAGAGAGGCACAGGGATCAGGGCTGCCTTTAGTAAGTAGAATTCTCAACCTCTGACCCCCATGACACCTTTGGGGCTCATCCCCTTTTAAACAAGGATGCTGGGACACTCTTCTTGTGTTAGCCTTTCCTCTATGCCATGCCTTTATTTTATTTTATTTTTTTTTCAGAGATGAAGGGAGAGGGAGAGATAGAAACATCAATGATGAGAGAGAATCATTGATTGTCTACCTTCTCCATGCCCCTCACCAGGGATCAAACTGTGACCTCCTGGTTCATAGGTCAACACTCAACCACAAGGCCATGCCAGCCAGACAGCTATGCCATGTCTTTGAAGGTAAAGAGCCAGGAGTCAAACCCTGGACCTGCCTCTTATAGCTGAGTGACCTTGAGTACATTACGGAACTCACCTTCTCTGAGCCACTGGTCTTATCTGTAAAATAATAATAATAATCCTATGTAATAGGACATGCACTGACCACAAGGGGGCAGACACTCAATGCAGGAGCTGCCCCCTGGTGGTAAGTATGCTCACACAGGGGGTGCACTGCTCAGCCAGAAGCCAGGTTCATGGCTGGTGAGCATAGCACGGTGGTGGGAGCTTCTCCCACCTCCGCAGCAGAGCTAAGAATGTCCGACTGTCTGCTCCTGAATCTGTCAGACATCCCCTGTGGGCTCCCGGACTGCAGTAGGGCACAGACCAGTCTGAAGGACCCCCCCCTCCGAGTGCACAAATTTTGTGCACCTGGCCTCTAGTAATCTATAATAATAAAAGTGTAATACACTAATTAGAC
>PVJC01018857.1:0-30581 GCA_004026665.1 Murina feae | reverse complement strand
TGCTACATCTCCTGGAGGTTCTTCTGCTTCAGCAACTGCACTTACTCTGGATTATCAGTCAGACCCCTTGGGTGTGCCACATTTAATTGGCCTACATGGAGGCGTCTCTAATAAAATAATACACATTGTCATGAGCTACAGCCTTTTCCCCTCTGAGTGATGTGAATGTGCCACACTAAAGGGATAAATGGGAAACATAACAAAGATAACAATGCTTTCTCATAAATTAACCTTCTTAACTCACAGGCCTACTGATAAACCAACCATGTTCCACATTATGGAGCTTACTGTTTACTACATTGTGCTAAAAGGAGCCCCTTTTCATGCCTATCCTTATAGTTTAGCTTTTCTGTTCTCAACACCTAATATACAAAGACCTAACTTTTATATACACACATCTCAGAAATAAGTACTGTTGATCAAAGAAGTCACTGAATAAGTCCGTTGTTATCTTACATGGGGGGAAAATTAAACATAAAATAAATTATTTTAAAGGTAAGCTAAACCAAAGACAATGAATTCATCTTTTATGCAAATTATATTTTCCCCTTGTGTTGTTTTTACCATTTTAGGCTAGAAAAACAAAACTTGCTATGAGAGATGAACAAAAGATCTTATTCCCCAACTTATATTTAGACTTGTCCAAAAATAATATTATTTTATTTCCCCTAAAATATAATAATATATATTTTAAAGATTAGTATTGCATTTATATGTTTATTGCAAGCACACTATGCCAGGTGATATCTATACATTGTTTTTAATCTTTTAAAAAATATATATTTTTTTGATTTTAGAGAGAGAGGAAAGGAGAGGGATAGAGAGCTAGAAACAGCAATGAGAGGAAAACATAGATTTGCTACTCCCTGCATGCCTAGTCCTGGAGATTGAGCCAGCATGTGCCCTGACTGGGAATTGATCCTGTGATCTCTTTGTACATGGGTTGAAGCTCAACCACTGAGGCACACTGGCCATGCTGTTCCTAATCTTTACCATAGACTTGTGAAGTTTCAGTTCCATTCCATTCCAGATAAAAAGAAAATGAAGCTTAAAGAGGTGAAGTGACTAGTTGGAAGGTTACAAAATGTCTGTTGGGACCGTGAATACATTTGAAATGTAACTAATTTGTGAAAAACTAGAGGCCCAGTGCATGAAATTCATGCACTCCAGGGGGAACCCATCAGCCTGGCCTGCACCCTCTCACAATCTGGGAATGCTTAAGGGATGTCCAATTGTTGGCTAATGCCTGAGAGGCTTCCGCCACCACCACTGTGCTCGTCAGTCATTGAGTCCAGCTCAGGGCTTCTGGCTGAGCAGCACTATCCCTGTGGGAGCACAGTGACAACTAGGGGGAAGCTCCTGCATTGAGTGTCTTACCCCTGGTGGTCATTGTGCATCATAGCGACTGGTCTTACTGCTGTTTGGTAGATTTGCATATTAGCCTTTTATTATACTAAAGGCCTGGTGCATGACATTCTTGCATGGGAAGTAGGGGGTCCTCAGTCCAACCTGCTTCCTATCTACTCTGGGACCCCTTAGGGGATGTCAGAATGCCAGTTTAGGCCAATCCGGGCCTAAATCCACATCTGACATCCCTCTCGCAATTCAGGACCACTGGCTCATAACCGCTAGCCTGTGTGCCTGCCTGATCACCCCTAACTGCCTCTACCTGCTAGCCTGATTGCCCCCTAACTGCTCCTCTGCCAGCCAGATAGCACCCTAACAGTTCTCATGCTGGCCTGATCACCCGTAACCACCTCTACTTCAGCCTCCGCCACCACAGCTTTGTCCAGAAGGATGTCTGGAATGACGTCTGGAAGATTGTTAAGTCTAATTACCATATTATTCTTTTATTAGTATAGATAGGACTAGAGGCCCAGTGTATGAATTCATGCACAGGTGGGGTTCCTCAACCTGGCCAGAGATCAGAGCTGATCGGGGCCATCTCACCCAGTCCTGGTCCCTCCTACTGGCCAGCCAGCTCTGATTGGGGCTAATCAGGTCAGCCAACCAAGGGGAAAGACCATGGGAGTTTTGCCAGCTGGGGGCAGGGACCATGATATGGGAGTTGGCTGGTGTGGGAAATTGGCTATGGGAATGTGCTGACCACCAAGGGGCAGCTCCTGCATTGAGTATCTGCCCCTTAGTGGTCAGAGTGCATCATAGCAACTGGTTGACTGGTTGTTTGGTTGACCAGTTGTAACGATCACTTAGGCTTTTATATATATATATACTAGAGGCCCAGTGCACAAAAATTTGTTTACTCATGGGGGTTACCTCAGCCCAGCCTATACCCTCTTCCAGTCTGGGATCCCTCAGGGTATGTCCACCTGCTGGCTTAGGCATAGTCTCCAGGGATCAGGCCTAAGCTGGCAGTCAGACATCCCTTCGGGAGCTCAGGATCCCTCAGGGGATGTCCACTTGCCAGCGAGGAGCAGGCCTAAGCTACAGTTGGACATCCTTAGTGCTGCTGAGGAGGCAGGAGAGGCTCCGACCACCACCGCTGTACTGACAGCCATCAGCCTGGCTTGTGGCTGAGCAGAGCTCCCCCTGTGGGAGCACACTGACCATCAGGGGGGTAGCTCCTGCATTGAGCGTCTGCCCCCTGGTGGTCAGTGTGTGTCATAGTGACCAGTCATTCCCAGTGGTTCTGTTAGGGTCAATTTGCATATTACCCTTTTATTATATAGGATAGAGGCCTGGTGCACGGCTGGGGGCTGGCTGGTTTACCCTGAAGGGTGTCCCAGATCAGGGTGGGGGTCCACTGGGGCTGCTGGCCAGCTTGGGTGAGGGGATGATGGCCATTTTCAGACTGGCCACACTTCTTCAGGCAGAAGGGTTCTTCTAGGGTGCCTGGCCAGCCTGGGTGAGGAGCTAATTGCTGTTTACAGGCTGGCCAAGCCCCCCCAGTGGGAACTCTCACCCCATGAGGGTGTGGTAAGCCTGGGTGAGGGGCTAATGGTTGTTTTTAAGTTGGCCAAAGCCCCTTCATCCTGGGGGTTCCTGCTGGGTGCCTGGCCAGCCTGGGTGAGGAGCTTAGGGCTGTTTTCAGGATGACCACATTCCCTTCAGGGTGGGGGGTCCTGCTAGGGTGCCCAGCCAGTCTAGTTGAGTAGCTGATGGCTGTTTTCAGGCTTACCAAGCTCTCCAGCAGGGACCCTCACCCCATGAGAATGTGGCCAGCCTGGTGAGGGGCAGATGGCTGTTTTCAGGCTGGCCAAGCCCCCTAGCAGGTAACCCCACCTCATTAGGGTGTGGCCATCTGGGTGAGGAGCTGATGACTGTTTGCAAGCTGGTCATGGCCCCCAGCGACCCCAGCTCCCAGCAAGGTTGGCTGGAAGCAGGTATCTGAGGTTTATTTGTCTCCTGTAATCGAAACTTTGTTGCCTTGAGTGGAGCAGAGGCCACAGCACCAGGGCAGGTGGGAAGCATGGCCTCCTTCATTGCTGGGGCAACCAAGCCTCCTGGTTGCCCCAGCTCCATGGCTCCTGGCTGCCATCTTGGTTTGGTTAATTTGCATATAGTCACTCTGATTGACTGGTGGACATGTCTTAGTGTGTAGCAGAGGTATGGTCAATTTTCATGTTTCTCTTATTAGATTAGATAGGCGTTCATATATATATATATATAGAAATATATAGAAATAGATATAGATATGATCAAATTTAAACAATCAGAGTACTTTCATCTAAAAGCAAACTGGAGCACACCTACATGAAGTATAAATTTCATTAAATAAGAATGTTTTTTAATATGCCAGCAGAAATTAACTAATTGATTTTATTTTCTAAAGTTCTTCATCCAATGAAGAGAAAAATATTGAGAATTTCAGATTTTAACTACAGTTTTAAGCATAGCATAGACATTTTCTTAGTGCTGCTTTGAAATTTATCTCGCCACTTTTTTGTTTCAAATAGTAATTACCAATGATTTCATAACATTCTTAGTCAAGTGTACTTTTAAAATTTCTACAAGTACAAACTAAAAATAGTAACCAATAACTGTATTCATGAGAAGGTACAATGTAATTAGAATATTGCCCTGATGTTTAGAAAATTAATGATTCTGCAGTGCTCTGTGCACTTGTTTCTGATTTGGAGTCATCCATTCCTAGTGTTTCACAACATAATACAAGTTAGAGTAATTTGTACAAATGAACATTGAGAGCACTTACTGGAGGAGAGCAATTCTTGTGATGGAATTACAACAAAATTCATTACTACTTTTCTATATACGATGGTATGTTATTCCTAAAGATGAATACAGAATTACTCAATAACAGCAAAGTGTTGATGAGAGGCTGAAGAAACATGGAAATGAACATACTTTAAGCATCTTACCATTTCTATTATTAGTCCTCCCTCATATTTCTTGTATCCTCCTTGGAGAACTTGGCTTATCATTGTCACAAGTCTTGACCTCCTGGTCAACTCATTGACCACACAGCCACTTCAGTATCTATTGGAGAAAAGGGTGTTACTACTGCACTTGGTTTGGGATAAGTAATCGAAAATACATTTTAATTGTTGTTTTCTTTTACTTTTTAATATCTTACTTTGCATTTTAGTATCCCACTAAAAGAATGCCCAAAGCCCTGCTTGTTTATCAAATTAAGCAGGCATTTTGGACTTGTATATTAGGAAAAGAGATTATCAAACCAAGAAAGGAAAAGGTAAAAACCATGACTATTGAGACAAAGATGTCTTCATTCTCCTCTCAAAGATCTCCCTTGTGTCAGAAATTAAACCAATATTTCAGTTAGGTTTATACTTAAAAATAATATTACAATGACTTTTGTGACCACTGTTATTTGTGACATTTAAAATACTCTGTAAGATAAAACACAGTTATTACATCACAGTGTATGTAGAAATACTATATAAACACACTTGACCATTTCTCTCATCTTAGCCTCCTGCAAGTATTCAGAAGTGAGAAAAACCAAGGGCAAAAAGGCAAGTAGTGTTCTTGTTTCCTCCAACAAATCTATATCATGTTTTGTTTATTTTTAATGCCACATATAAAACTTTAACCCTTCTTTTATGATTGATGATTTTTTTTCCTTTATTGATTAAGGTATTATATATGTGTCCTTATCCCTCATTGCCCCTCACCACCCCCCCATACCCTCACTCCCCTGGTGTCTGTGTTCATTGGTTAGGTTTATATGCATGTATACAAGTCCTTTGGTTAATCTCTCTCCCTTCTCCCCACACTCCCCTACCTTCCCTTTGAGGTTTGACAGTTCAATCGATACTTCTCTGTCTCTGGATATGTTTTTATTCATCAGTTTATGCTGTTCAATATATTCCACAAATGAGTGAGATCATGTGATATTTACCTTTCTCTGGCTTATTTTGCTTAGCCCTTTAATATAATGCACTTTTATGATATACTAGGGGCCCAGTGCATAAAAATTTGTGCACTCGGGGGGGTCCCTTAGCCCGGTCTGTGCCCTCTCTCAGTCTGGGACCTCCTCAAGGGATGTCCACTTGCTGGCCAGCCTGGGTGAGGGGCTGATGGTTGTTTCAGGCTGCCCACAGCTCCCATTGACCCAAGGTCCTAGGGAAACTGGCTGGAATCAGGTTTCTGGGGTTTATTTATCTTCTATTAAAACTTTGTTGCCTTGAGCAGAGGCCCAGCTAGCCTATGCAGGCAGTTGCAATGGAAGCCTCCTGTTTGCTCTAGCTCCATAGCTGCCGGCCTCCATTTTGGCTGGGTTAATTTGCATACAGCCACTCTGATTGACTGGTGGGCATGGCTTGGCTGATGGGCATGGCTTAGGTGTCTTGGAGTGATGGTTAATTTGCATATTATTTTTTTATTAGATTAGATTCCCACAGATCTTCTGTAAATGAGTAAATTTATAATTTATAATTTAAAAAGAACAAGAGACTATCTTAGACAATATTCTGAGAGAAAGAGGAAATAATAGCATTAAACTTTTATCCATAAAAGGTGAATGGACAAATAAAAACATTTGTTTATTAATCAGACTTCTAAATATGAATAGTTCATTTTATTCTTATCAATTTGGGGATGAATTTAATATTTGTTCATATTATCATTTTTACCTTAAGCATGTAATAATACAGCTAGATATTAAATAAGAGATTTTTAGTTTCTTATCTTTATTATATTTTCTTATTAATAAAACTGGAGGCCTGGTGCACAAAATTCATGCATGGGTGGTGCCCCTCAGCCTGGCCTTCACCCTCTCCAATCTGGGACCCCTTGGGGGTTGTCCAGCAGTCAGACATCCATCCCTCTCACAACCTGGGACCACTGACTCCTAACTGCTCGCCTGCCTGCCTGCCTGATTGCCCCTAACCGCTTCTGCCTGCCAACCTGATCTTCCCCTTACTGCTCCCCTGTTGGCCTGATTGATGCCTAAATGATCCCCTGCCAGACTGATTGCCCCCAACTGCCCTCTCTTGACAACCTGATCACCCACAACTTCCCTCCACTTCCGGCCTGATCACCCACAACTGCCCTGCCCTGCCCTGCCCTGCCGCGACCCACCTCCTCCACTGGGCCACACCTCCATTGTGCATGCATCCATCTTGTGACGGCCATCTTGTGACAATGCTAGGGCATGATGCATGAGGGTGTGATGACCACCTAGGCTGTTATTAATATAGATGGAACTGACGTAATGGTCAGATCAGGAACAGAAATAGAATTATAACTCAAAAGATTTTATAAACAAAACATCTCTTCAACATATAAATACTTTAATTGTGAAGGTGAAAGGCACAGTACTCAAGCTGGGACACCTCAGAGGCAAGGATCAAAGAGATGAAACTGTTATCAGTGGGGAGCACTCCATGTGCCCACCTATTGCCAGGGGATGTGGGCTTCTTGCGATGTCATGAGAAGGGAAATTTTGTGAGACTCCCATGGAAAGATGAGATATTGTAGAAAACTTTATTTCCATGGAATTCAACGCCTGAGTTTTCAAGGTCCCATTTCCCTTCATCCCTCCAAGGAAAATGTCCAGCTGTGCCTTCAATAGGGCTAGGATTAAAGTTACTACCCAGAGTTTCTGTTCCATGTTGGGGCACAGTCCAATCCAGCAGCAAGCCAGCTCACTTTGTGTTCCACTTTCAGTCTGTCAGCTCATTGAGTGTGGGCTCCACATTACCTCATGACTATGGAGGGAACATGGGTGAACCAGAGAAGAACCAGAGTGCCAGGAGCCAAGACATAAGAATGCTAAGAGCCAAGAAGGCAAGTGCCTTTGTTTGGGGGATTACAGATTACCAAATTTTCATGGACTCTCAGTGGCCCTGTCCCCCTAGTCAATGATTTCTGCTCCCAGGTTTGACTGACAGGTACTTTCCTTACGTTACCCTGACTTCACTGCACATGTGCCCATCTCTCTGTTTGTTGGACTCTTTCCCCCAGTGTTCTGCAGGGAATGGACCAGTGGTTGTCTGGAGAGTATAAAGTTGCAGCTTCCTAGGGAAGCTGCCCAAAAGACCACGCTGATAATGCCTGGCCTACTTTTTGTGCCTTTTCTAGCCTATATAATAAAAGGCTAATATTCAAATTGTCCCCTCGAATGGGAGTTGGACTGGGTGTTTGACCAGGAGTTGGGGGCAGTCCATCAACCGCCCATAGCCCCTCTCCTAAGTCAGCCCTACCCTCCACCAGCCCCCCGACCCTGATTAGGGGTGGGGCCAGCCAGCCAGCCAACCGCCTGCAGCTCAATCCAGTCAGTCCTGATTGGGGCAGGCTAGCCGGACCCCACCCATGCACAAATTCCTGTACCAGGCCTCTAGTTATTAACAACTAACTAATTACAATGGTATCAAAACCAAAACTGAAATTAAATTATAAATATATCAATTTTATCTCCAAAAAAGTTCTTCACTTATTAAGTTTATCATTTATATTCTTTTACAAAATTAAGACTACTAGTCAAGTTTTGCAGTCTCAACACCGATTCTAAGAATTTATTTTGAAAATAGAACATGATAACCATTAAAGAATTAAAAACTATTTTTTATTTATAAAATTGTCACATAAGTGATTTATACATGAATGACTGATAAATCTGCCCCATCATATTTATACAAATTCTTCATAATTTGCAATCAGTCATGTTCTTTTTATTTGTGCATAAGTAAGCCACACTTCCTATAACTGGATACTTTCTCTTACCCTATTCCCTTGTTAACTACTGGATAGCTTTGAACATTGACTTCAATGTCATCATATCCTGAAGCCTTTGCTCTTTTAAGCTCAACTCAGATAGAATTAAGTGTGTGTGTGTTTATGTGTTTACACTATACATGTATCCCTACATTATTTTTCTTATGATGCAATAATGCAAATATTTACTAGATTATTTCCCCTAAGTGTTTTATAGCATGGAAGTGGACAGTGCACATTTTCACTCTTCATGACCATTGTTTACCACAAAATATATACATATTGTTTTTGAATAGATGAATTGTTACAATGTAAACTGCCAGAATACTGTTGATAGTGGGGGGAAAATACTTCAGGTGCCCTGTGAGACTGACTTTATTCAAATATGTTAAGAGCTTCAGAGAACAGAATTGTTCAGTTTCATCGAAGATCTATTTGTAGTGCTAATGTTGAACCCAAACATTAGAAAAGAAAAGAAACCTTCTCATGCCATTTCTGGCTAAAGTAAAGCTTGCAAGTAAGACAAAGTCTGCTCAATGTTGTAGTTTTATCTTTTTTTTCACCTTTTAACAAAATCCTATTAATAATTTTACATTATTATTAATAATTTTACATTATTGCCTATGTTTTGGTTGATCCTGCCTACTTTTCTCCTATTATTAAATACTGGAGTTTTCATTGTTTTGTTGTTATTGTTTGCATCTAGAATTTTGGTTTTTTATCTTCAAGCTGCTGATTCTTTATTTGGAAGGTTCTTCGGTACAGATACCAGCTTCTCAGCTTGAAAACTGGAACACATTTTGGTATATTATATCTCTATTTTAGAGACGTGCGTCTCTCCATAATTCAACTTTATTTGGTATTTCTAAAGGGGTGTTTATTTAAGGGCAATGACACACAACACTGCAGCATGAAGCAGCACATAAACAATTAGCACCAGGTTGGTTTTTCAAACAGGCAATGATACTATTTTAAGAGTTCCCCAAAGCATTTTAAAGATGGGGGAAACATTTGTGCCATTACAAAGCCATAGTTTAAAGCTTATGAGCTTTCCACCCTACTAAGAAAAGCATTTAAAACAACCCACAGAGGATAAGTTAGCACAAAAAAATAGGTGGATCTGTAATTACTTGGAGCATTATAAGGGTTCAACAGGCAAAGTAGGATTAGCCCTTTACCTATGAATACTTAATGTAAAACAGTTTTCTTTAACAGTTAGCTACTAATACTTTTTTCTGTTTACCATGCTCAAAAAACTTGACTCTAGAAAATTTTTTTCTTTTTTCTTTTTTTATGAGACAAGTAAATTTAAGTAATTTGGTTACTCTGGGCTTATTTTTGCATTTCAAGACAAATTTGTTCTTATGAATAGTATTTCTATTCTGGAGAAATGTTTTTGCCTCACCAAAATATTGGATCCACATTGAAGTGATAGGAAATGTCTAGCACTATTGCTATTGGTCACTCATATATTTCATCTGCACCTATTGTAATAGGCATCTGGTCTCTACTCTCTTCCTTAAATTCTCCTTAAGCTCTCCAACAGGGTTTCATTAGAGAATGCAACTCTGGCAATGCCAAAAAACATTTGTAGGAAATGAGATTGGGAATTTAGGTCTTGGTGTTCCCACATACTACCAATGTGTTTAAACCATTTATGACTCGATTTCCCCCTTGCAAATTGGGAATAATAACAATATAGTTCACATAGGACTACAAGTGGGATTAATCATTCATGCAAGACATATATCAGATTCTGTCACCTTTTAAAACTATCTAAGATGTTAAGTATTAGTCTTAGCACCATGCTTTTAAAACCCGCAATTATTCCCTACTGGATAAAGAAGGAAATTAGGGACTCCTGCATGGAAGCTCTAAAAATTGGCTATAAAAACATAGGCTACACCCTTCTTATTCTATTACCCATCTATATTCTACTCTTTATGCAGTTTTGTTGAGATAGGCTTCCCATACCATAAAAATCAACCATTTCAAAGTGTACAATGGAGTGGTTTTTAATATAGTCACAGATTTGGGTAAGCATCACAATGATCTAATTTTAGAACATTTCATCTTCCTGCAAAGAAATCTTATACTCCACTCCCCATTCACTAGCCTTCCCCAGCCCTTACTCATTACAAATACTACTTTCTGGCTCTCTAGATTTGCTTTTCTGGACATCTATATATATAGAAGACTAATATGCAAAGTGTCCCCTTGGGAGTTCGACCAGGAGTTTGATCGCTTGCTATGATGTGTGCTGACCACCTGGGCAGCGCAGAACAAAGGAAGGCCCCGGCCAGCAGCCAGAAGGCCCAGATCAGCCCTGATCACTGGCCAGGCCTACAGACCCTACCCATGCATAAATTTCATGCACCGGGCCTCAATGGAATCACACAAGATACGGTCTTCTGTGTTTGGCTTCTTTCATGTAGTGTCATGTTTTCAAAGTTAATCCATGTTGTAGCATGTATGAATGCTAGATGCCTTTTTTATGGGGTAGTAATATGCCATCCTTTTAACTGTTGATAAACATCAGGGTTGTTTCCAGTTTTTAAATATTATGAACAAAGTTAACATGAATACTAACATACAAGTTTTTATGTGTGCATTTGTTTTCATATTCTTTGGAGTATATACCTAGAATTAGAATTGCAGGGTATGGTAGCTCCAAGTTTAACATTTGAGGAATTCTAAAACTGTTTTCCAAAGTGTCTACAGCATTTTACAGTCTTGCTAGTAATATATAAAGTTGTCAATTTCTTTTTAAAAAAACATTTTTATTGATTTCAGAGAGGAAGAGAGAGAGAGAAACAGCAATGATGAGAGACAATCATTGATCAGCAGCTTTTTGCATGCCCTCTATTGGAGATCGAGCCCACACCCCCTATTGGGGATCAAGCCTACAACACAGGCATGTGCCCTTGACCAGAATCAAACCTGGGTACCTTCAGTTTTCAAGCTGATGCTCTATCCATTGAGCCAAACAAGCTAGGACTTAAGGTTTCAATTTCTCCACAAATTCACCAATACTTATTATTGTATGCCTTTATTTTAGCCTACCTAGTGGGTTCAAAGTGATATTATAATCTACTAGAGTCTCAATGCATGACATTTAGGGGGAGGAGTCCCTCAGCCAGGCCGTCTTGCAGTCTGGAACCCAGGAGGACATCCCCTGAGGGGTCCTTAGGGCTGCCTTGGAGACAAGAGAGTCTCCTGCCACCAACCCTGTGCTCCCCAGCCATGAGCCAGGCTTCTAGCTGAGTGGCACTACATCTGTGATAGCACAATGGCTACAAGGGGCAACTCCTGCATTGAGATTCTGTCCCCTCGTGGTCAGTGTGTGTCATAGCGACTGGATGTTTCACCATTCAGTCGATTTGCATATTAGCCTTTTATTATATAGGATAGTTTTTCATTCCCTTTGTATTCATACCTCTGGACATTTATTTCTGCTGTTCTCTGTTTATAACAGCCTCTCCCCCTTTCTCCTACCTAATTTCCTACTGAGAATTTGATCTCCTGTTCTTCCTTAAAGACATAGTTAAAAAATGTCACCTATTTCAAGAATCATAATCCAATCTAAAACTAAAAAATCACCTTCCACCTACTCCTAGAGCATGTTAATCTTTATTAAAGCACTTAAACTGTTTTGCTTTATAACAATTGTTTTGCTGAAAAGAAAGGATCATCTTAACCCAGTGCTTTGCACACAGAAGACACTTTCTGTTTGTCAGATTAACATGGATCAGTCATTCATTTTGATAACCAGAGAAATGAGTCCCCTTTTGAGGATCCTTAAATATTTCCCCAAAATATTGACTTTTCAAACAAAAGATGAGCTGAATTGACATTTCACAATATCTATATATATATAGAGAGAGGTAATGTGCAAATTTGTCCAGGATGCTTAACAGTCACGATCAGCTCCAAGCCTTAACAGTCATGACCAGTGAGGCTTAAACCATGCCCCCAACCCAGCGGACACACACAGGGGTGGGACCTGCTCTTTGTGGCCGTGGCACAGCTCAGCAGACTTTCAGCAGACACACACAGTGGGGGCCTCTGCATGTCAGCTGCAGAGGAAACACCTTTTCTGACCACTCAATGGCTAAGCTCCCTGTACGCCACTTGCAGTGCTCTTGGTAACTTGAGTAATAAGAATCTAAGAAGGTGATCTAGGATTTTTCCCCCACACTCCTGGAGGAAAAAACAAAGGTCTGCTGGAAGGGCTAAGAAATGTCATATCCTGCCCTAGCTGGTTTGGCCCAGTGCATAATGCCTTGGCCTGCCTACCGCAGGGTCCAGGTTCAATTCTGACCAAAGGCATGTACTAGGTTGCAGGCTCCTCCCTGGCCCTGGCCCAGCTCAGAGTTCATGCAGGAGGCAACCAATCGAAGTGTCCCTCACACATTGATGTTTCTCTCTGTCTTTCCCTCTTTCTTCTACATTCTCTAAAAATCAATGGAAAAATATTCTCAGGTGAGGAAGAAGAAAGAAGAAAGAAAGAAAGAAAGAAAGAAAGAAAGAAAGAAAGAAAGAAAGAAAGAAAGAAAGAAAGAAAGAAAGAAAGAAAGAGAAATGCCTTAGCCTATGAAAGAGACATCTTGAAAATGCCTAAAGAAAGTTGTTGTTGGTTTTTTTTTTTGTTTGCTTGTTTGTGTTTTTTTTAATGGTGAATGGACTGGAATCCGTGTTGACAAAAAAACCTTGGCAGCTGTGGTGGCCAGCAGTGGCAGCAGCAGTGGAGTGATGGGGGTGGCACCTTCCCCTGATCAGCCCAGTCATTTCGCTCAGAGGGAGTCCAGACTGTGGCTTAGGTCTGCTCCCTATGGAATATCCCCTGAAGTCTCCCAGACTGTGAAAGGGGGAATGTTGAGCTGAGGAACCCCTTACCCTGTGCACAAATTTTGTGCACCAGCCCTCTAGTTTGTTAATAAAAGGTTTACCTGCTAGACTTCCTCACTTGATCCCAATTTTCTTGAGGATAGTTATTATCCCAGTGCCTAGAACAATCCCAGAACCATAGAAATAATGAGGACTATTTTACTAAATCTTTTACAATAAAAGAAAATAATGGTTGTAGTTCATTCTCTCTCTTGAAAAAAGACAATCATGCAAAGGCTAAGCTCTTCAGCTAGGACACTGATGCTGTTCTGCATGAAATATTCTCCAACAAATTTTCTAATCATTACTTCCCTGCTTTTCAACAATAATGGCTACTGACATGTATTTATTTACTTCTTACTCTGGACAAGACATTACATCAGTTCCTTCATATAGATTATCTTATTTGTTATTTACAGAAGAACCAAAAGATAAATAGTATAATTTCTCTCATTTTACCCATGTGCACTGAGGAGGAGAATAGATAAGTAATTTTTAAAAAATATTTTTATTGTTTTCAGTGAGGAAAGGAGAGATAGAAACATCAATGTTGAGAGAGAATCATTGACTGGCTGCCTCCTGTGTGCCCCCCACTGGGGATTGAGCCACAACCTGGGCATGTAACCTGACCAAAAATCGAACTGTGACCTCCTGGTTCATAGGTTGATACTTAGCCACTGAGCCATGCCAGCCAGGCTAGATAAGTAATTTGCCTTAGGTCTCATTCCTTGTGAGTGGTGGAGCTAAAGTTGGAACACAGACTGTTTTTTTTTAAAAAACAAAAAAAAACAAAACCTTATGTCTCCCTTTGATTAGTTCCAAATTTTATGGATAGATCAAAATATCCAGACTGAGAAAAAAAATGATTCTGAAAACTTAAGGTAGATTAGAACTCCATGATTAGAAATTTATTACCTCATTTTCTCCTATCCAGCTCTTTATTCTTCTCCTTAACCCCAGATCTCGCATTTTATCTTTAAATCCTCAACAATTAAATTAAACTTTAGAGATGTATAGTGTAAAATGTGGCAATTGATTACTTTTGTGTTATGTCAAAATCATGACTAAGAATGACTTAAAATTTTACAAAAGTAATCATCGTACATATTATACAACTAGGGGCCTGGTGCACAAAAATTTGTGCACTGGGGGTGTGGGGGTGGGGGTCCCTCAGCCCGGCCTGTGCCCTCAGTGAGGGGCTGAGAACCATTAGTGCAGGCCTGGATGTTTCCCACCGGAGGGCCCACGATTGCACACGCCTGGTGGGCCCACACCACTGAGGGGACACACCTAGCACAGAGTTGGGTGGCAAGCCAGGGGCGGATGCTGTTGCAGAATCCCTTGGTGGGGCCCTGCTGCTGAGCAAACACACCTGGGGTGGAGCTGGGCAGTGGACTGGCTTCGGATTCTCCGCACTGTGCAGCAGACGCTCCCGCACGCCCTGTGGAGGCCCCTGGGGGGCGGATAAAGGTAGCGGACCCTGGATGGGTGTTCCTGGACACCCTGCGGAGGCCCCGAGGGCAGAAACAGGCAGTGGACCCAGGACAGGCATTCCTGGATGTCCTGCAGAGGCCCCCGGGGGGCAAAGGCAGGCAACAGACCCATGACAGCTGCTCCTGCACACCCTGCAGAGGCCCCGTGCTCCCGCATGCCCCAGGGAGGCCCCCAGGGGGTGGAGCCAGGCAGTGGACCCGGGACAGGCACTCCTGGATACTCCTCGGAGGCTCCCGGGGGCAGAGCTAGGCAGCAGACCCAGGACAGCTGCTCCTGGATGCCCCGAGGAGGCCCCAGGCCGGACCCCCCCTCCCGCTGAGCTGACACACCTGGCACAGCTATGCCGGCCGGCCATGGAGGCTCCCAGTGCAGAGCCACCCTGCCAGCCTCCATCTTGGCTGGGTTAATTTGCATACAGCCGCTCTGATTGGCTGGTGGGTGTGGCCGTGAGCAGAGGCTCAGCCAGCCTAGGCAGGCAGTTGCAACAGTTTGCTCTAGTTCCATGGCTGTTGCTCTAGTTCCATGGCTGTTGGCCTCCATCTTGTCTGGGTTAATTTGCATACAGCTGCTCTGATTGGCTGGTGGTAACGGTCACATTTGCATGTTTCTCTTTTATTATATAGAAGATAAATACAGTACCTTTGAAGAATACAAAAGACACCCGGATCCATATCAGACAGAGAAACATAAGAATCTGCCAGGTGTCATGCTTTAATAAAGCAAATCATGTTTGCACTAAATACATAGTCTCACATATGATAGCCTGATCTTATCCCCAGAGGGATAAGCTCCTTTGGCTTCATACAATTCCAGACACTGCTCCATATAGAACCATTCTTGGAAACATGATTACTGGGAAAGATAATGAAGTTGGCATGGTTAAAAAAAGATGGCATTCATACATCAAAATTTTTTTTCAAGGAATACTGTATTAAAGGACATTATTGACAGGAGGGTTGAATTCTCACTTGCTCTTTTATGTGCAGTGTCTTCTTTTTGCTTGTTTGGTACTAATATTGTCATCAAAAACCACAAGTCAGTTGGAAGCATGGAAGAAATGATATATTTTTCTCAGCACTACTCATTGTATCCTCATTTTTAATAGAATCCTGAAATAAATCTTTGGCATTCAATACTTCATAAATTGTATTTGGATAATTAGATTCTACTATAAATACGATAGCATAGTTTTTAGACTTCTCAAGCAAAATCATACTCTGAGTTCTGCCAGTGGCTTAGTGTAGAGATAAATTTTGGTAAGCCACATAGATTTTTTAAAAAATAGAACAATGTAAATATGGTCAGTGGATTAGCTTAGCAACTCATCTCTAAGTTCTTTCACAGCCATGGTTTGCCTCGTGCATCACATCTTCATCCCCTTTCTTACTCCAGTTTCTCCTCCCATTTCTCCTAATATATATATATATATATATATATATATATATATATATATATATAGAGAGAGAGAGAGAGAGAGAGAGAGAGAGAGAGAGAGAGAAATGTCTGATGAAGATTAAAATTAGTAGCAAACACTATCAATTCAGAATCCCAGAAATTCTTGGAATGGAGAATTAATGGATCAATGTATGCATGCATTCATTCATTCAACCAACAAATATTTACTCAGAAGCAGACATGCATTAGATATTAGAATACCTCTCTGAAAGAGACATAATCCTGTGTCATTTACTAAACTTTGTATATTGTATCTTGACACTAGTTGTTTTCTTTGTTCTCCAAAATTGTTCTTATTTCTCAATGAAACTCTATGCTAAAACTCTTGTGTTTCTATGAGGTAGAATAAGCAAGGCACATTGATAGGACCAACAAAGTAATAAATTTAACTTCTTAATTGCCTTAACAATAAAATCTATAATATTTTAAAATAAAGATTATGAATAATTTTAGCACATTGCAATTAAGTTATTAACTAATTATGTAAAAATAGTACAAAAATGTATTACATTAGTCCTAGCTATTTATATCACTTGAAGTTCCTATCAGCTGCATCTATTGCATCATGACAGATGGTATGGCCCCTTAAAGAGTTTTTTGTTGTCTTTTTAAAATATAAAAGCATGTGCTAAATGTGGATAACCTGTTTAATCTCTTTGAAACAACAGTTTTATGAGTTTTCTGTCCAAAGCTTAATTAGCTCTTCCACACTTTGTCCCTTTTTAAAACTTGCAGTTATTTCCATTTTCCTTTGGGTAAAGAAAAAGGTTGAGATGTGTCTTTAAAACATCAGCTAGTCACCAAAGAGTAGAACTGCCTCCTGTGTTCTGCCAGGGAAAGTAAATTGCTTGGAAAAATGTCAACAATGTAAAACTGTTAACTTTTTTGGCTGCTGTTGTTCAAAACATTTTATTAGTATTTGATTGGTGTTTTTAAAGCAGATGAAAATACACTCAGGATTTATTGACTTTGGAAACAAATGGTTATATGTTAAGCCCAAATCCTTTCTTTTCTCATTATATTATTTTCATTCAAAAGTACGACTCCATAATTTGAACCTCTAGCATTATATTTTTCAATATGAGATATGTTTCATCTGGATCCCACCCAGAAAGATTTAATAATTAAGGTACAGCAAAGTATCTCATAATGTTGAGAAGAAAACACAAACCAAAAATTGAGGAGACTGAGATCCAGCCATCATCAAATTCCCCAAGTCTCGGTTTTGAAAAATATGGAGATAATCATTCCTGTCTGATCACTTCAAGGAGTTGTTGTTAATATAAAATGTAGTCAAAGTCTAAATACAGTCTTACAAATTAAAAGTATCCTATAAGTATAAATGCTTTTGTCTTATAGACATGCGATAACAATAAAAAATTGCCAAAGAATCTTAAGATAATTGGAAATTTTTATTAAAGCCCATTAAAATGGGTTAAATGCAAAGAGTAAGGTAAAAATGTGTGTGTATAGTACATATTCAACTATGTAAAAAGTATGCTTAGAAATACCAGAAGAAAATACACTAAAATGTTAAGTATCTTTCTCTTTAGTAAAAGTAACAATGGGAAAATATTACTTTCTACTTTAATCCTATTAATATATTTTTAAAATTTTTAATAGTGAGTATATACTAGTGTTATAAGAAAATATTGATGGAAACCTTGAGAATTATCTTTCTTTCCACTTATTTGATTTAGTAGTAATGAATATGGAATTTAAATTTTATATTTACATTACTGATAAATCAAGATTGGGTTATTTACACTGAAGTATTCACAATGCTAGCCTGGATCTCTCTGTTAAACATATTGTCTGTATCTCCCATTCATTATGAAATGAAAAGAAATATTTTCTACCTTACATAGTTTTAAAACATAGTTTTCAAGATTATTTATTCTCTTCTATGAAATATTAAAAATGGCAACTATCTTTTATTTAATTTTCCACGTGAGTCACCTTTTTGAATTTAGATTTTTCTCCCAGAGTGTGGCATGCTTCTTCAGCTTTTTGTAACATGCCTAACTGCTATACAGGAAGAGTAGATGATGTCTTACATGCCTCTGGGATCCACAGACAAAAACATATCCACAAGGTCTTTACTCCTGTAACTCCAGGTTATGATAGAATAACTCTCATACAGAAGAACAGTTAGAAAATATGAATTTAGTACTTAATTTTGTATGTAATACCCTCCTGAACGTAAGTATAACAGATGTAAAGTGATTTTAAATAGTTTTTTTACACCAATAAGGTTTAAAATTGAAATCGGTATTCCTCAAATTATCTTACCTTACAATAACGTCCAACACTAAAATTGCCACTGAAATTAAGGTTTGGTGTTGGAGACTTTAGGTCCTTTTCTTATAACTTACATGAAGAATTCAAGGTTTTAAAAGCAAAAATGAGGTTGAGAAAGTGAATTTTTGACAATTAGAAAGATAATTTTTTTCCTAATATTTATCAGAGAAAATATGTTGGAGTGGACAAAGAAGCTGAAATGTTGTTCACATATGTTTTGTGGTTGTTGTTTTTCAATGCTCCTCTTCCCTCCCATATAAATCCCATGAAAAGCACAGGGTTAACTCTCTCAATGGTACTGTTACCCATGCTAAAGTTAATTGAACTCAGAAAAAAAGTTCTTCAACCCTGTAATCTCATTGAAAGATTATAAAGTATACTGGCTAATGAATGAATAAGGCACTCTGACAATCCTATCTAGTAAAAGAGTAATATGCAAATTGACCATCACAAGATGGCTTCCCCATGTGATCAAAGATGACTGCCACAAGATGGCCAGCAAGGGATGGTAGTTGGGGGGACCCAGGCCAGCAAGGGAGGGCAGTTGGGAGGGACTCAGGCCTCCAGGGGAGGACAGTTGGGGGGAACCAGGCCTGCAGGGGAGGACAGTTGGGGGAGACCATCCTGGCAGGGGGAGGGCAGTTGGGGGAAATCAGGCCAGCACAGGAGCAGTTAGGCGTTGATCAGGCTGGCAGGGGAGTGGTTAGGAGCAATCAGCAGGTGAGAGGTTGGGAGCCAGCAGTCCTGGATTGTGAAAGGGATGTCTGACTGCCCGTTTAGGCAGTGGGATCAGGCCTAAACGGGCAGTCGGAGATCCTTCAAGGGGTCCCAGACTGGAAAGGGTGCAAGTTGGTCTGGGGGATAGCAACACCACCCCCCATCCCCACTCCATGCATGAATTTTGTGAACCGGGCCTCTAGTATTTATATAAAAGGCTAATATACTAATATAAAAGGTTAATATACTGTCCTACCAGTAGCTATGTTTCTCACCAACCACCAGGAGAAGACATGCAATGCAGGAGCTGCCATGATGCACACTGGCCATTTACTGAGAAACAACCTGCAGACTATATATATATATATATATATATATATATATATATATATATATTGACTCATGCAATCACGTTACATATTTAAACTCTCACTCATGGCAATCGAATGTATGTGTTTCAATCTGTCATTGTTAATCATGAATTTGGTTGACACTTCTATTATAGAGAAAGGGCAAATAATGATATTAAAATATTTCTTCTAATTAATTTCCTTTCAATTTTCATGGATTCTTGCACTAGGCCACTAGTTTAAAATCCTAACATATGAAAATCCAGGGGCTGTCATGACAAAAACAACTGGATGGGTGACCGAACTGCAGGCTTCGTGAAGCAATACAGCCGGCAGGAGGGTTAGTGAGGGATGACCAAATGACTGAACAGCAGGATGCATGGAGCAACCAGGCAGGCAGGGGGGGCAGTTGGGGGTGATCAAGCTAGTGGGGAGGCAGTTAGGGGCAATCAAGTAAGCAGACAGGTGAGCAGTTAGGAGCCAGTGGTCCCAGAATGTGAGAGGGATGTCTGACTGCCAGTTTAGGCCCAGTCCCCAGGATTGAGCCTAAACCAGCAGTTGTATATCCCTCGAGGGGTCCCGGATTGGAGAGGGTGCAGGCTGGGCTGAGGAGCTTCCCCCTCCCCCCACCCCATGCACAAATGTTGTTCACTGGGCCTCTAGTATAATGTATAATTAGCTACCATATAAAATATAATGTATAATTATCTACCATTAAAGGAACGTATCAGAAAGTTTTACCTTCATTTTTTAAATAGTTGACTTCAGGCCAGTTTTTCATTTTGCTTTATTTTTCTCATCTTGCTCTGGCTTGTGTTCAGAACTCCCATTGACTTGCAGTAGATCTTTGCATTTGGCTCAGCTTCAATAGTAGAAAGTAAGATATTGAGCAGACCCTTACTGCTTCTGAATATCTCTAAAATAACAATGTTCCCTGTTCAAACTATTACAATGGCTTTCATCATGAACACCAAGCTATGCAAGTAACTCTTTACAAAATATTGTATACAATTATTTCAAAGTATAAAGATATTTTCTGGATTTAAAAATGTGTTTTCTGTTATTTTTTATGTATTACCATATAATATTTAAAATATTTTGTAAAATTTGTAATGTAGATACAAGTTTCTCCATTGTGCAGAAGAGAAAATATGAGGTAGTTATTAACTCCTACTTCCATCACCAGTTTCTGTACTTCAGACCTCTAAAAGGTTGTAGTATTGCTTAAGGGAGTTCTATAGATCATTACAGTACACATAAGTATTATTTGCAGGATGAAAGTATTTATCACACATGTGTGAACTATTATTTTAAAATATGTTTATGTGCTATAATGATTAATAAATCATGTACCATTATTACTGTAGTCATAATATATTTTTCATTTTGTAATATTTCATTTAGTGGATATAAAAGAACAATTATTATCTTATGTGACCTTACTCAAAATTATTATCTGGTATTAAAGAGAAGTCTTAGTGTGTAAAGAAATTGGAAATCACTGAATTAGCCCATGCTGATAGAGAAAGTGTCACAATGAGGGGGAAAAAAGATTACTGAGAAAATAGATTAGGGTAATTATATATCTATATCTGTATCTATATCTATATCTATATCTATATCTATATCTATATCTATATCTATATCTATATTTATATATCTATCCATATATATATCTATCCATATATATATATCTGTATCATATATATTTTAACTATTGAGGCAGCCAAGAGAAACTCTGCATCCATGTATCTGTGTGTGTGTGTGTGTGTGTGTGTGTGTGTGATTTCAGAGAGGAAGGGAGAGAAGAGAGAGAGAGAGAGAGAGAGAAATATCAATGATGAGAGGGACTGATTGATAGGCCACCTCCTGCATGCCTCACACCATGGAATGAGCCCACAGTCTGGGCTTACATCTGATTGGGAATGGAACTGTGACCTCCTGGTTCATAGGTAAATGTTCCAGCATTGAACCGTGTCTGCTAGGCTCAAATATATTTTTGACTCATTTTTTCTATAAGAGATTAGTTGTAAAATATGTCACTCCCAATTGAGACTTTTCCCAAAGACAAAGAGCCCCCAGGTAAATCAATGTAACTTCATTAGAGTATGAATTTAAGTAGAAGTAATAGACCTTACCTTCCAGTGTAGTGTTGCAGAATTGATCAGTGAAGTCCTGAAAGATGCCATTCTAGGATCCATATTGCACTGCCTCAGTCAAAGACAAACTGTGAAAAGAAGGGTACTATTCTCATTTTAATAGCAATATCTTTGGTAGCTCTGATAGTAACACAAATAAGCCATCATTAATAATGGACGAGAGTAGGAATCATATTTGAAAGAATTGACACATTAGAATTCTCATTTATGAATAATATGTTGAATGAAGCAATTTTCATTTCCATTTACAATACTACAATATTTACAATTATCTTAGTTTACAAGGGGTGTGGAGATATGTGATGACAGAGGATAGGACAGATAAGGAGAAAAAAAATAAACAAGTAATATGGTATAAAAGGAAGAGTAAAATAAAAGATGTGACAGGCCCTGTAAGAATACCTAGGGATGATAAGTAACAATGGGAAGTAAAGGCAAAGAAGATGATGGTAACTCCTGCAGGAAACAAGACCCGTCTGGTTCCCATTTTCATGCAATTCTGTTTTCTGGTTATGTAGCAGCTTCTCAATATTAAACATGATTCTGACCCCACCTATTCCTTAAAAAAAGATAGTGCAAGCCTTCAGTTTATATCCCATGCTACTGCCAAGTGTTTTTCAACTTCAGATTTTGTAGTATTGAAAATTATTTTTTGTGTGTGTTAAGGCAAAAGTTAAGTTCATAGAACATGATAAATATTTTATGTCTAAAAGCAGTCATCTAGCATTTAATTAGTCCTGAAGATATGAGGTGACTCTTACAGTATTACATTAAAAGTAGTATAATTATCATTACATCACATCTAAAACAAGATATATTTTTGAGGCATTACAGCTGTATAATGAGGTCATAATGACTAATAATATTAATAATCACAGTTAATAAATAATTTTAAGAGACAGTCATACATCAGTTCATGCTGTGGCATTCTTATTAAAAAAGAAGTCCCAAAATAATTTAGAAATTATAAGGTGGATTTGTAGAAATGACGGGGTGTGATTACTTCATTGGTGGCAGAGACCAAGCCAATGATTAATATGTCTAATCTTTTCATTATAAAGATTATCAAATTGTTAATTTCTCCTTGTTTAATAATTATTAGGTAAAAATGTGAACAAGGATCATGTAAGAAAATATTTTGACATTTATAATATGAAAGTACGCTTAAAGAAAAACATAAAACTCATTGAATGCAAACCCCCATATTCTCTATAAAAGAAAGGTATTAATATCATGGTTGCCCACCATGGTAGGTGAAATTCCATTGCACCTGTGGAAGGAAAGAGGGAGAGAATTCCAACTTGTAGGAGAGAATGAAATATTTGCTAGGTTCAGAACTATGCCCAAGAAGAATAAAAATCTGTACTCACACCTACAGAACCATAAAGTCATGTGACTATCTGGCACACAGGCTTCATTAGAACACCAGAGAATGCCTAACAAGCTCTTGCTCTTTTAGCAAGTATTGAGTAAAAGTAATTTATGACAGACAGAACCTTTCTGAAGCACAGTACAAAGAAAAATCTTAAAGCCAAAAGGAGACCAGTCATCAGAAAGCAAAATCTGCTACAAAACCATTCCCCACACTAAAACAAGGTCTCACTAGAAGAATTTGAATATGCTGGTACACTGAGGACAACTACAGAAACAATAAACTCTAAACCTAAATTGGATTATTTCACAACCTGCAGTAGAGACACAACACAGGAAAAACATTTTCAGATAAAATCTATGTACTTCACTTTTTACTATACTATAAACGATGTCCAGCTTTTAACAAGAATATATGAGATTTATAAAGGGAAGGAAAAAACATGATCCTAAGAGACAAATCAATCATGGAACTAGATCTCTATATGCTACAGATGCTTGAACTGTTTCCCAGGGAATGTTAAAGAGCTGTAATTAATATGTTAAAGGGTCAAAAGAAAACTATAAACAATATGAAACATTAGGTAGCTGATTTCCAAGGAGAAATGAAACTACAAAAAAGAATCAGATGGAAATGCTAGCAATGCAAACACAGTAAACAGAGATGAAGAATGAAGTTTTCAAGACTTTTTGCTATAAGAAAATATGCTTAAAAAGATAGTCCCGAACAAAGATAGTGCCACTGCTCAAAAACATGAAGAAATAAAAGATCTATAGTGGGGGTTGTCTTTCTACAGTTAGCAATTATTATTATTTTTAAAATACATATTTTATTGATTTTTTACAGAGAGGAAGGGAGAGGGATAGAAACATCGATGAAAGAGAAATATTGATTAGCTGCCTCCTGCGCACCTCTTACTGGGGATGTACCCACAACCAAGGTACATGCCCTTGACTAGAATTGAACCCAGGACCTTTCAGTCTGCAGACTGATGCTCTATCCACTGAGCCAAACCAGTTAGAGCCAGTTAATAATTATTAAAAGTCACACTATTAATAATACTACCATATAATTTCTACACTTTTATGAATGTTTAAAATAGAAATTTATTTTAAGACAAATTTTAAACTCCCCTGCATTTCTCTAAATTGAGCAATAGTGCCACATCTTTCAAGAAATCAGGTTAATTCAACCTGATATATATGTTAAGTATCTGATCTTGAGCCACTCATGCTTAAAAACAAGCTGTATCAATTAGAGTATTTTGGATTACAATAAAAGAAACAGGCTTTTATTACTTCAATGAAATTTTTGGAAGAATATTGGTAATTCACAAATCTGACTGTTGACTGAAATAAATCCTTAGGGAACCAATGCAGGTCATGAGTCAGAAAGAACCCATACAATGCAGTGGTGAGTATGCTCAACATTTTCCCTTCTGTTCAAGCATCAAGATTCAGATTTCAGCATGGAAGCGCTGTTTAAATCAAGACACAGCCAAGGACAGCAGTCACTTACTATGCATCAAACATCCAATAGAGAAGAAAATATTTCTCAGACGGAAATGGAGATGCTCCTAATGAGAAAATTGGACATTGTTAAATTTGGCCAAAAAAAAAACAAAACAAAACACAAAACCACACACACAAAAAAACAAACCCATCAAATAAACCAAAAAACAGGAAGCAGATTTGAGAGATTAATCAAGATGGGATGAAATGGCAATAGGAAAACAATATTATCAGAAATTCTAAAGCTTCTACTGTATTACCACAAATCTAGTAATATATATTCCCATATTTTAAACCTTGGTCATTAATATCAGCATCTGTATAGTCCCTCATCTTTCTCATTTTTTTAAATCTCAGCTATCAGTACAAAAAGCTCTAGAGCTCAAAAATGTCTTCAAATTAATTCCTACTTATTAATACAACTTCATTGGTTCATTTTAGTCTTCTTGTTGACATTTTAATTATCAAAGTGGTCTCATTCACTCCTAACTTCTATACTCCTACCTCTATCTCTCCAAAAATAAATTGAATTGGGAAATATAGTACTTTAGAAAGGAACAACATAATAATAAAAACCATTCTAATATACCTATAGCATACAAGGTCTATTCAATTCCTATGTAATTTGAAGAATAAATTATTACATGAAAAATACTGTAAGTAAACATTTTAAACAAATCAATTAAAATAGTAACTAAAATGTATCATAAGTAAATTAATAGTTCCATTTTATCCTTGTTTTTTATAGGATGTTATTTTATTATTACAATTGGAGAAGAGTTCACTTATAGTCAATGACCTTCATTATGAACACTACAAAATTAAACATGATTTATTCTTTAATCAATGAAGATTACTCAAGAATAGTTACTATAGAAATATCAAAAGATCTTATCAGTTATGTCTGTTCTTTCAAAATTTATTTAGTGTAAGTATTTACATAAAATTACAACTTGATAAAATACTACCACTATAGAAGAGAAAAATGTACAAAAGCATTTATCATCTAATTTTATTTCCAGTTAAATATGTCATTATACTTAATTTTGTAAGGTAATAAACATCATTGAAAGGTAAGGCATTTTTATAATATATTTATACTTAAAAATATAAGATCCCAAAGTTTATGTCATATTAAATTCAATAAAACATATACTTTTTCCTATTTTCTACTATTCAAAAAGCATTTATTATATCATGTGAATTTAATAATATTTACTAGGACTTAACTTACATAAGCAACATATTATATGGTATCTTTTTAAAAATATATATTTTATTGATTTTTCACAGAGAGGAAGGGAGAGGAATAGAGAGTTTATAAACATTGATGAGAGAGATACATCGATCAGCTGATTCCTGCACACGCCCCACTGGGGATGTGCCTGCAACCAAGGTTACATGCCTTTGACTGGAATCAAACCTGGGACCCTTCATTCCGCAGGCCGATGCTCTATCCGCTGAGCCAAACCAGTTAGGGCTATATGATATCTTTTTAAAAAGATAATATAAAATTTCAAACCCCATATCTAACCTAAAACATGTCAAAATTAAGTTAGATTGCTAATAATATACATTTAAGTATTTTTTAAATACCACAGTGACGATCTCTTTTCCATTTATGTAGGAGAATGTTTGCAAGGTCTAACAGTTATAAATATTAAGTCATTACCCAAATACCCAAATTAATAAATGAAAAGACTGCTTAAAAACTATCTACAAATCTGGGGCTATAATTATGTATTGAATTAAAGACTGGAACCTAGTTATGATCATTTAATGTTGGCCTCTGATCCTTTCCCCTTATATCACATAACAGGGACAATTTCACACTTTGCTGTGACTTAAAAAGTACAATATATTTAGTCCATTTAAATATCAGTAGCCAGAACTTAAGCTAAAATTGTAATTCATAGAGTATCAAAAATTCCTTGTATCAAATAGTTTTACAAAAAAAAAAAACCCCACACAGAATGACTTTTAATTTTAATCAATCCACCAAGATGCAATTAAATTAGCTATGAAAATGTTCTCTCTTTTCTATATGAAAGAGAGAAAGGGTGTTCATTTATGTTAGCACAATATCAAAAATCTCTTGGGGAAGGTACTGTATTCAGTTACGGATTCTTTAAAGACCTATGATTTGTTTGTGCTGGGTCTAATAGGGAGCATATATTTTGTTGATAGATAAGTAGCTGTAAAATATATATAGTGAAGAAATGCAGTAAAAAAAATACCAAAAGCAACAAATAGCATTCTTTACACAAGAAAATAAATATGAAGTAGATAGTTAATATAAACCTAATGAGAATTAAACTTTTCATTCAATTATATATATTTAGCTAGTAGGTTTATTCCCCTTTTTTCCCCCAGAGGAGTTAGTTGGGTAAGAACATGGAGATGGCTCCAAAAAGCTGTACTTCTGCTTATTACTTTTAATTATGTAATTAAACAAAAGCCATTATATAATGGTTGCAAAGAAAACCAGCTAATTACAGTTCAGAGGCAAATAGTAATTAAAATAAAAAGTGCACACACACTTTAGATACATTGAAAAGATATATCAAGATGCACAGAATAATTTGGAATAATTTGATCTCAAAAGCATTATTAATATTAATATATCCATTATCTATGAGCATACTATTTATTATAACTTTATTATTACATTTAAAAATAGAAACAAAATTATCTTAACTAATAAAAGCATAATATTAAAATTAACCGTTTCTCCGGGACGGGGTAAGCCACACTCACCAGCCAATCAGAGCTGCGGTATGCAAATTAGCCCAGCCAAGATGGCAGAGGCCACAGCCACAGTGTGCGGCTTCCCGGGGCTTCGGCCTCCGCCATCTTGGCAGCCTCCATCCTGGGAAGGCATCTGGCGCCATAGGCCTGCAGATGCCTTCCCAGGCGGGAGCCTGGGGAGGAGGGGGCGGGGATCAGGTGACCAACCCCCGCAGCCCCGCCCGGGAGGCCATGGAGTGGCCAGTGCTACCCCACCCTTGGCTTCCCGGGAAGGAGCCTTCCAGGGCACGGGGGCATCGGGACCAGGCAGCTGGACCCCCATGACCCCTGCCCGGTAGGCCATGGGGTGTCCAGTGCCACCCCACTATCGGCTTCCCAGGCGCGTGGCCTGTAGGGTCAGTTGGAGCTGTGGCCGGCCTGAAAACTGCCCTCAGCCCCCACCCAGGCTTGTCACACCCCCTGGGGTGAGGGTCTCCACTGGGGAGCTTGGCCAGCTTGCAAACAGACATTGGCCCCTCACCCAAGCTGGCCAGGCACACCAGCAGGTGGACATCCCCAGAGTAGTCCCAGACTGGGAGAGGGCACAGGCCGGGCTGAGGTTCGCCCCCCCCTCTGCAGTGCACAAATTTTTGTGCACTGGGCCCCTAGTCTATAATATTTTGCTTATTTTCATCATCAAAGCATATTTCAATAATAATTTTTCAGAATATATTTTGGAGGAAAATAGCATACTTTGAAAAGTAAATTCAAAGCAAATATTTTACAGTATGACAAATTAGGAATGAAATTAAAACTTAATCTTAGTATTCTAAATCCAACTTCAAAACATGCTTGTTGTGAGTATGAGATAATGCCAGTCATCACACTGACTTTGCACTTCATTGTGACCTTGAACAATCGTCTAAACTCTTCCCCTGAGCATATTCATATTCAAAACTACATTAGAAATAGTACTCATATCATAAGATCTTAAGGATTAAATGGTTTAATTATTAAAAAGTTTTTAATACATCCCTGAGCCCTACTAAGCACTAAATGTTGATAAATATTATTATTATTATTAATTGATTTGTCTTATGATTAATGGGTTGTAATTGCTACATTGAATTCCTGATTTAAATGACTTTTGTTAACATGGAACAAAGAAGTTCACCAAAGTTTCTGGGTGGGTTTTTGTGATCTTGCATTCTCCTCTGCTTAAGTTGTATCAGCTTTAGGCCTGTAATTTAGTTTATGCTTGACCAATTTCATGTTCAGCATCTCTCATATGTCTGTACATTCCTGAAGAGTCATGAGATGACTAAGGGAGCCTTTGAACTCTGGGGACTTTAATTTAGGATCTGAGATAAGTCTAGTCAAACTTACTTAAAAATTTAAAAATTTAAATTCTTTGCCCGGCTGTATTGGTCAGTGGTTGAGCATTGCCCTATGAACCAGGAGGTCACAGTTCAATTCCAGGTCAGGGAACATGCCCGGGTCAAGGGCTCAATCCCCAGTTGCAGGAGAAGGGTGTGTGAGGGGGCAGCCGATCAATGATACTCTCTCACCATTGATGTTTCTCTCCCCACTTTCCTTTCTGAAATCAATAAAAATATATATTTTTTTAAATTTCATTCTTTAATTTCCATTTAATATTCTTTTCTTTAATATTTTTAATAATATAATACATTCTTATTGTTACAAGTACAAAGAAAATACATAAACTTTTTCTTGAAACACCTTCAATCTCTTCCCAAAGTCACGATCACTATTGTCAGTAGTTTGCTTATATCCTCTCATTTATATATATGAGAGGGGCCAGATTATTATGACCACCCCATCAGTACTTCATTGGGCCACCTTTTGCCTTCAGTACTGCGGCGGTTCCTCTTGGCATTGACTCCACGAGATGTTGACAGGTGATGCGGGGAATCTGACACCATGCCTGATGAATAGCACTGTCCAGTTCTGTGAGATTTGATGGTTGTGGAACCAGCTGCCTGATAGCTCTTTTAACTTCGTCTCACAAATGCTCAATTGGATTGAGATCTGGTGATTGTGGGGGCCACCTAAGCAAGGTAAAGTCTCCCTCATGTTCTTGAAACCACTCCTGCACAACACGAGCACCTTGGCATGGTGCATTGTCTTGTTGGAAGAAGCCATCTCTCTTGGGATATGCCATCAACATGATAGGATGAACTTGATCAGCAATGATACTTAGATATGTTGTGCTATTCAGACATTTATGATCTGGCCCTCTAGCAACTTCAGCATGAAATTATAACTAATTTGCCTACAAACATCAGATGGTCATAATAATCTGGCCACTCAGTGTGGAGAAGATATAGATATAGATAGATAGATAGATATAGATATAGATATAGATATAGATATAGATATAGATATAGATATAGATATAGATAGATAGATATAGATAGATATAGATAGATATATATAGATATATATAGATATATATAGATATATATAGATATATATAGATATATATAGATATATATAGATATATATAGATATATATAGATATATATATATACTAGGGGCCTGGTGCACAAAAATTTGTGCACTCAGGGTGGAGGGAGTCCCTCAGCCCGGCCGGTGCCCTCTCACAGTCTGGGACCCCTCAGTGGATATGCTATGATGGCCCCAGTCTGCCAGGCGCCTTCTGTGTGTGTGTGTGTGTATGTGTGTGTGTGGCCACTGGGGACCTGCCCCCAGCCGCATCAGAGGCTCAGAGCAGTCCTCCTGTGTGTGTCTACCTGCTGGGGGCCTGCCCCCAGGCACACCGTGGAGGCTTGGAGCAGGCACCCCCTCTATGTTGATCTCTCAGACTCTTGCCCGCCCCTGCATGTTGTTCTCTTTTTTGAGCTGTGGCCAGGGCTGGGTGCGGCCTGCCTCCCAAGCTTGCCTACTGCCCATCTTCCTCCAGCCACCAGAAAGAGGGAAAACCCTGCCTCGTGGTCAGGCCAGCCTTTTCCTGCTCCCTGATCCCCGGAAGGGGTCTGGGGAGCTGCCAAGCAGGACTCCAGCCCCCAAGAGCTTGATTTCCCGCTCCCCAGTGGCCCCCAAAGGGCCTGGGGAGCCGCCAAGCAGGCCACCAACTCTCCCACTCACCGGTCCCCTGCTGCCTTCCTTTCCCACTTCCTGGTGCCGCCAAGGGGTCTGGGGATCTGCCAAGCAGGCCCCTGGCCCCTGCAGCCTTGCTTTCCCGCTCCCCAGTGCCCCACAAAGGGGCCTGGGCAGCTGCCAAGCAGGCCGAGACTGCCCCGCTGCCTCTTTCCCACCCACCAGCCTGCCACCTTGCTTTCCCACTTTCTGGTGCCCTGCAAGGGGCCTGGGAAGCCCACCAAGCAGGCCACTGACCCTCTGCCGCCTCTTTCCCACTCCCCGATGCCCCTCCAAGGGCCTGGGAAGCCCACCAAGCAGGCCGCCGACC